>RJWM01007020.1:0-51261 GCA_004363535.1 Dasyprocta punctata | reverse complement strand
TGACTTTCAGTCTATGGATTTCTTTTTTAATTAATTGTGTTTCTTGCATGCAGCATATTGTTGGATCTTGCTTCTTGATCCATTCTCCCAGTCTTTGTCTTTTCACTGTTGAATTGTGACCATTAACATTGATGATTATAACTGATATGTATTGACTTATGCTTGTCATGTTATTTTCCTGTTGTTGGTTCCCCCTTTTTCTCTCCTCCCTCCAACTGTTTGCCTTCCCTGGTGGATTTCTTGTGTTGGGGTTTGTGGAGCTGTGGTCCTTACTATCTCTTTCAGAATGTCCTTCAGAATTTTTTGGAGTGCTGGTTTGGTGGTTATAAATTTCCTCAGATGTTCTTTGCCATGGAAGTATCTTATTTGTCCATTAATTTTGAAAGATAGTTTTGCAGGGAACATCAATCTGGGTTGAAAGTTGTTTTCCTTTAGAACTTGGAGTACTTCACTCCAAGCTCTCCTTGACTTAAGAGTTTGTGCTGAGGAGTCAGCTGCAATTCTGATGGGTTTTCCTTGATAGGTGATTTCTTTCTTTTCTCTGACAGCTTTTAGGATTCTATTCTTGTGTTGAATTTCTGGAATCTTGACTATGATATGCATGGCTATAGATTTTTTTCATCATTGCTAGTTAGAGGTCTATATGCCTCACTTATCTTTTCTACCAGGAAAGTTTTCTGTCATGATGTCTGTGTACATTTTTTAAATGTCATTTGTGGTATGTCCTGCTTGTTCATTGCCTCCAGTTAATCTTAAGTTATTCTTCTTTGTCTCATCTAGCAGCTGCTGGATTGATTTTTCATGGTCCCTTGCTAGTTTTGAGAAATCTTTCTTTTCCTGGTTGCTACTCCAAGCCTGTCTTCAATATCTGAGATTGTGTCCTCATCTTGGTCTCATCTGCTTCACATACTTTCAATGGAGTTTTTATTCTCCTGGATATCTGCTTGAGTTTCCTTTATGGATTCCATTTGTTTCCTATGCTAAGTGTCTATAATTTGCTTAAGCTTGTCTTTTGTTTGTCTGTGTCTGCTCTAAGGTTGTACTGTAGTCAGGGGTTATAGGGAGAACAACTGCATACAAGATACAGAATTTATAATGATGTTTTATGATGATCACCCAGAGTTAAACACAAGAAAGTGCAGGAAAATCTGTCCACAACCCTAAGGACTCAGAATATTCAGCCAAGGGCCTGGATCCTGTAGCAATGTCCTGCATGATGAGTCCAGTTAAAGACCCAGAGCCCATGACAATGCCTCCTGCAAATCCAACTGGAAATTTAAGAGCCCATGATAAGGACTCACGTCAGTCTATTTTATAGATCTGCACTGGGAAGGCCAAAGGTTAGCAGTGGAAGCTAGAAAGTCAATGCCAGCAGGGTGAAGGAGCTGTGCAGTAGGTTGAAGGTTGTACACTGGAGCCAAGAAGTCACGCTCAAAATAAGGACCACAGCTCCCCTGAAAAGTATCACAGCCATCCTCAGTGGCAAGGAGGTCCCAAGCTCCTCCGACAATGAGAACAGTCGAGTACAAGTCAGGAAGCCCAGTGTGACAAGCTTTTCCAGCACACATCTTCCCCTCCAGAACCAGGAAGTGATGCTCAGTGTGAGGAGTAGAGCTCCCCCAAAGTGAACCACAGCCACTCTCATCGACAAGGTCTTGAGCTCCTCTGATGATAATGGCCGAATCTATATTGGGGAAGCCAGCATGACAAGCTCCTCGAGGAGTACCAACAGCTCAAAACAGCAACACTTAGGAGAACCCACAATGCCTAGCTCTTCTTCTACACATCTCTATTTATGCTGGCAATTTTCTTCAGGTGGGCCATCTACTCTCAGCACCATGCTGATGTAATTCAACTGGTGTTAAGTTGACAACCAGTTTTTAATCCATAACAGGTTGCTAAGCATGGTGTGTATTTTGGTAAACTCTGTAGTTATCTGAGAGATTACTTCTGATTTTATTTTTTCCAGTGCCTCATTCAATTGTTTTGTTGTTTCCACTTCAGAGAGACCTGGTGGTGGTGGGCTTTTGGACTGTGCCATCTTATATTCTCTGGATTTGCCTTTGGTGAACTGTATGTCTGAGGTTTTATTTTTCTTATGTGCTTCCTCATTTTCTTTCTTTCTTTTCTTTTCTTTTCTTTATTATTTATTTATTTATTGTCTTTTTGAGACAGGGTCTTGCTATGCAGTTCAGGCTGACCTTGACCTCATTTTGTAGCCCAGGTTGGTCTTGAACTTGCGATGATCCTCTTGCCTCAATCTCCCAAGTGCTTGGGTTACAGGAGTGTGCCACCACACCCAGCTTTATTTTCTCTCTGTTTTTGAGTTTAATTCCTAGGGTGACGCTTGAGGCAGGACATGTCTTGACTTAGACACTGCCCCAAAACTGTGGATCCCAGAAGAAAATCACACATTCAAAATCAGAGAGAAATTTCTTTATCTTTTTGTGTGTGCATTGTTTTTAGTTTAGTTTTTCTCTTTTTTCTTCTTTCCTTTCACCTTTTCTTCTTCAGTAGTTTATTGGGGCTTGGAGAATTTCCTTTTGTCCCTCTTTCTTGTATGTTCTCTGTCTTTCCTTCTGTCTCTCTCTTCTTTTTGAGACAGGGTTTCACTATGCAGTTCAGACTGGCCTTGAACTTTGTAGCCCAGGCTGACCACAAACTTGTAGTGATCCTCATGCCTCAGCCCCCAGAGTGCTGGGATTACAGGTGTGCACCACCACAGTCAGTCTTTATTTCTTTTTCTTCCTTTTTTCCTTTTTTTTCTTCCTTTAAATTTTTCTCCGTCTATTTTTTTCTGTCTTATTTTTACTCTGGACATAATTTCTTTTTTTTTCCTCCCACTTTTGTTTAATCTTCTGTTTCTCATTAGTTTTTTCTCTTACATTTACCTAATTATGTAAACATCCTTCTATCTCCAATAAGATCCTTTGTACACATCTCTTTCCTCCTTCTCATATCATATACTTTAAGGTTTCAAATTTTTCTACTTGTGTTCTCCTATTCTCAAACCTTGTGTCTTTAATAGTATAACCACAGGGCTTTATTAATTGTGATAGCTAATTCTTTAAAATTACAGTTGATTTCTTTTCTACCATTAGTGGAGATATAGCTGTTGCATTTAGTATATGTCAGCTATAAGTCAATACCTTGGACTGCCTTAATGTTTAATCCATGATTGTGGATTTCTTCTCAAGGGTTAAGGGTGGTACATAATCAGTTCTTGTGGTATGTTAATATACAATTTGTCTTGGATTATACTATTGTGTATGATTTGCTTGATATTACCAAGGTTACAAAATTGTTGCCATTTCTCTGTAAGTCCATATCTAGATAACTTTTGTGACATTAACAATACTAGAATACATTCTTAGAGAAGTCTGTGTTGGGGTAATCCTCACCCCCAAAATGAACCAAGGTGGTTTGGAACTTGAGGCTGAGGCAAAGGACTATAGTTTATGCATGACCAAAGTTCATCATTGAAAAGTAACTAAAGAGATCTATATTAGCAACAAAATCTTTACACTATAAGCATCCACAAGCCTCAGCACAAATAATAAACAAACAAACAAAAAATAGACTCATAAAGCAAGCCAACAAAATGTCTCCCCAAACTCCCAACTCCCCCAGTGCCAATCCAGGGGTGCTGAGGAGCAATATTGCATAAGACACCAGAATTACCCAAAGGGTAACAGAGGAGGTTAAAAAACAGAATAAAGAAATACTCAGCAGGATCACAGAAGCAATACTTAAACAGATAATGGAAGTAATAACAAAAGTGATTCAGAAGCTTTCACAAGAGTCTAATAAAAAAACTATATGAGCTATGGAAAATGATATAAAACATGAATAACCAGCAAACAATTAAGAGTCCATGAAAAGATTTCCAAGTTAAGAAACACTGAGTTAGGGACTTCTGGGAAGATGGTAGAGAGGTGAACTGCAGAGGAAGAGCCTCTCTGAGATTTGATATCCAGACACCAAAACATAGCAATGTGAGGAAGCGAAGAAGGAGAGAAATGGGTCCCTGGGACCTGGCAAGGACCTGAAATGAGAATTGAAGCCAATGGGGAGACAAAGAAAGTTCAGCAAAGGAGGTAACAAGTGGTACTTTGTCCCTGTGCACTGACTTACAACATGGGAGAGGCCACTCAAACTTACAGACACATGGTGACTACTGGCAACCCCAGAGGCCTCTACAGAGAAACACACCAGGAGGACAGAATAGTGAATGCAGTGGACTGCAGGGGCTAGTGACTTTTTGGGGTTCAGATGTCCTCCAGGAGAGGGTGACTAGCTGGTAGCCATCTAGGAGAAGAGCCAATTGAGTTTGGAACTCAGGGCATCTTCAGGCTGGGTCTATTTAGTGCCTCCTAGCTTCAGGGTGAGATGGAACTGAGTTCAAGTTGGCAGGAGGTCAAGGAGCTGAGTTCAAGCCAGCAGGGAGCTGAATTCAAGCCAGCAAGAGCCACACAGAGTGTGGCAGGTTGAACAAATCAGGTTCCAGCTTTATAGACAGAAACCAGCCTAAAAGTGCAGGCTTGCTGGGGTTATTCATCACCCCACCATAAAGCTACAGGTAGTTTATTGGGATTAATCAACATGGATCTGGACTCTGTCTGCCCACTTTGTCTACCAGTGACAGCAGAGACACATTTTGAAATGGACATTTAAAAAAAAAACGTTTCTGGCTGGGGATATAGCTCAGTGGCACAGCACCTGCCTGGCAAATGCAAGACCCTGAGTTTGATTTCTGGTACCCTGACCCAACCAAAAAAAAAGTTTCTTTTTTGTTTTTGTTTTCTTTTCTTTTTTCTTGATTGTTCTTGTTTTTATATGAGTGTGAACATTGTTTATAGTTTTTTTTGGTTCTGGTTCTGTTCTTGTCCTTTGTCCTCCAGCCTTGCTTACAATCTCCTCCTCCTCCTTCTTCTTCCTCTTCTTATTTCCTCTTCCTCCTTATCCTTCCTCTTCCTCTTCTTCTTCCCTCTCCCTCTCTTTTCCTTTTATTCTTCTCTCCTCCTCCTCCTTCTTCTATTTCTCTATTTTTTCCTCTTAACTCCCTTTAAATTTTCTCCCCTGAGGGTAAAATTGCCATAGTGAAGGGATATTTACTGTATACAATTTTCTGGTTGGTTTGTTATATAACCACAAATGTAGTTCATATGATTAAAGGTGGAAATTAATAGTTACCACAGTTTGTCACTTCTAGGGTGTATTTGAGGCTATTGTTATTGGTGAGTGTACCACTTTAGCCAAGATGACATAATTGTTCTAATCTTCTTGCCTAAGGGTCATATAAAATACTATAGGCTAGTGCCAGTGGTAGGGTCAAACAGACAGTAACTTCTCATTTCCAATAAATTGAATAGGTAGGATCTTACAGACTCAAAACTCAAAAGCAATCTTCACCTGAAAGACACCCCTGAGAAGTAATCAATTCCCAAGGGTTCTAAATACTAACAGTAAATCTACTTGCCTTAGGCAATTTAGGAGTATCAACTCAGGAATTAAACTAAAAAAAAAAAAAAGAACAGCATGAGAAGACATTTACACAAGATGCAACTCCAGCTCACCAAAGGCAAACCCAGGAGACAATGAGGTGGAACAATCTGAAAGCCACCTACCTGGACTCTCTGAAGTAGTTACAGAGAAGTAACAAAGCAGATGAAAGAGGCTCTAGAAAAATGTCAAATCAGAAATAATTTCTCAGATAACCACAGAGATGGTGACCATAATGAAAGACATGATACTGACTCTAGAGCAGATATAGATAAAAAAAAAATACAGGACCTTAGGAAAATGATGGGAACCATGAATACCCAATACAGGAAAAAAAAATGGAATCCATAAAACAGATTTGAACAAATATCCAGATTAAAAATTCCATTGAAAGTATATGGAGCACTGAGTTCCACAGTGTTTGAAACGTCTTTCAATTGGAGTTATTTTCTAAGTCATTGAGGTGAAATTTATTTTAACTTGTTTTACACTTATATTTTAATCTCAGAAGAAAGATTGGAAAGCAATCAATTTTTGTTTTGTGGTATTGACTATATTTATAATTAACAAGTTATTAAGAATTAAATCATTTTTTGCCATTAAAAAAAGTATATGGAGCAGAATAAGCCAAGGTGAGGACAGAATCTCAGATCTAGAAGACAGGATTGCAGTTACAATCATGAAAAGATTGCATGAAAATAGCAAGGGACCACGACAAATCAATCCAACAGCTGCTAACGATGCAAAGAAGAATAACTTGAAATTGATCAAGAATCAATGAAAATATAGGAAATTATATAAAAAAATCAGTTCACAGAAGTCATGGCAGAAAACTTCCCAAGCAGAGGAAAAGAATTTGACATACAGATAAGTAAGGCTTAAAGAACTCCAATTAACTACAATATAAAAAATCTATACCAAGGCATATTATAGTCGAGATTCCAGAAATTCAAAACAAGAACAGAATATTAAAAGCTGTTAGAGAAAATACACAAGTCACCTATAAAAGAAAGCCCATAAGAATCACAATAGACTTCTCAACACAAACCCTTAAGTTAAGCAGAGTCTGGAGTAAAGTATTTGAAGCCCTAAAGGAAAACCACCTCCAACACAGATTGATGTACCTTGCAAAACTATCTTTCAAAACTGATGCACCAATAAAATACTTCCATGAAAAAGAACACCTGAAGAAATTTATGAGCACCAAACCATCGCTCCATAATGTTCTGAAGGACATTCTAGAAAGAGATAACAAGGATTAGAATTCCATGAACCCCGACAGGATGAATCCATCAGGCAAGGCAAGCAATTAAACAGAGGGGGAAAAAGGGAGCCAACAAAGGAAAACAACATGGCAAGAAGAAATCAATACATATCAGATATAACCAAAAGACACAGATTAGCAAAATGGATCTAGAAACAAAACCCAAGTATATACAGTATACAAGAAACACAATTAATTTAAAAAGAAATTCACACATTAAAAAAATCAAAGGATAAGCCGGGCGTGGTGGCACACGCCTTTAATCCCAGCACTCAGGAGGCTGAGGTAGGTGGAGTGTTGTGAGTTCGAGGCCGGCCTGGGCTACAACACGAGCGCAAGGCCGACCTGAGCTACACAGTGCGACCCTGCTTCAAAAAACCAGGGCTGGGAGTTTGGCTCAGTGGCTTAAGCGCCTGTCTGGCAGGTGCGAGGTTGTGAGTTCAATCCCCAGTACTGAAAAAAAAAAAAAATCAAAGGATAGACAACAATAGTTGGGCTGGGGGTTTGGCTCAGTGGCTTAAGCGCCTGTCTGGCAGGCATGAGGTTGTGAGTTTGATCCCTGGTGCCACAAAAAAAAAAAAAATAGTTCATGTAATAGGAACCCAGAAAAAAGTACATGCAACAGTATCCCTAATTTCAGCCAAAATGGATTTGGAGCCAAAATGCATCTGATGAGAAAGAAGGTCATTACATCTTGGTAAAAGGAACAGTTCAACAGGAAGAGATAGCAATTATAAAAATACACATACTAACTACTGGTGTGCCCAACTTCATAAACACTAATGGACATGAAAAATTACCTAAACACCAATACAATTTAATGGGACATTGTCAATATGCCACTGTCACAAATGGACAGATCAGTTACACAAAACATTAACAAAGAAATATCAGAGTTAGAGTTGAATCAAATCTTTGAACAAATGGACTTAATATATACAGAATGTTCTATCCAACAACAGAATACATATTCTTTATCAGAAGCAAATGGGATTTTCTTAGAAATAGAGCATATACTAGTCCATAAAATATGCTTAAGTAAATGCTAAATGATTTAAATTATCACATGCATATTATCAGATCATAGTGCAATGAAACTAGAAATCAATGACAAAGAAACCACAGAAACTATGCAAATGTATGGAAGTCAAACAATACCCTTGCCTTAGTTACTCTTCTCATTGCTGAGACAAAACATCTGACACCCAGAGTTAAAGGGGGAAAGGTTTATTTAGCTCACAGTTTGTAGAGGTTTCAGTCCATAATCTGCTAGCTCCAAGGAAGGGTAAAACATGGCAAAGGGGCAATAATTCATGGTGGCAGAAGACAGCAAAAGCAACAAGAGCAAAAAGGGGAGACAAGCCTCTTTCTATCCCTTTTTATATTATCCAGATTGCTGGGATTAGGGCAGTACAAATTCAACCAGTGTACTGATCCAGCAATCACTCACCCTTAATTCCAACATTTTACTGCAAATGAATCAGATACTCTACATTCTGCCATCTCTGTAAAAGTCCTATCTAAAACTGCATGAGGCATTGGAGGAGTACATCTAGACACAAAGCATAACGTTCTGCCCATGGTCCCCCAAAGACACATGCACATCCCTTTATGCAAAAGTCATTTAGTCCATCTTCAAGAACTGCCAAATTCCTATCAGTTTCAGCATTGCTGAAAAGTCCAAGTCTCAAGTCTGCTCTGAGATTTAAGGCAAACTCTTAGCTGTGAGCCCCTGTACAAATGAAAAGAAAGTTAAACACTTCCAACATTCAGTGGCACAAATAGACATTTCCATTCCAAAGGTTACAAATAGGGGAATACAAAGGAATGGGACTAAAGCAAGTCCAAAATCCAGCAGGGCAGACAAAAGCTTTGTAGCTCCATGTTCAGCATCTGAGGCAATCTGTGGCAAGATGTGAACTCCAAAGGGCTTGGGTGGCTCCACCAAACAGCACTTCTGGTGGTTGTAGCTCTTATGGCTTTTCTCATGGGCCCACTCTGCTCCTTCCTTGCAGTTTTTTTCAAATGATCCATGTTCCTGGCTTCACACTTCTGGAGTCTCCATTGCATTGTTGGCTTCACACTCACAGCTTCACATACTGCTCTTTCAGGGCACACTGTCGGGTCTCCCAGGGCTTCTTCTGAAATCTCAGAGGAAGCCTGCCTCACCCACAATTCTTTCATTCTGCATGCACTTAAAACCAGCACCACATGGATGATACCAAGGTCTGCTGCCAGTAGGAGCAGTAACCAGGCTTCTTTCTCTCTTAGCAGTAGGGATCAAAGTGCTTAGATTGCTGTGAACTCTGAATCCAA
Organism: Dasyprocta punctata; assembly: GCA_004363535.1. NCBI lineage: Eukaryota > Metazoa > Chordata > Mammalia > Rodentia > Dasyproctidae > Dasyprocta > Dasyprocta punctata. Next base: position 42,179 of record RJWM01007020.1, on the reverse strand, counting down.
TTCTAAGGAACAAATTCTGCAGGCTGGTGCCATTCTGGAACATGATGTAGCTGCTACCATTCAGGAACATGGTGCGCTATGGTTTTCTTCTCAAAGCAAAGTCTTTCACTTTTGCAATTTCATGACTGCAAAGGGTACAGTTCTGCTGCTTTTTGTGATGACCTCAGGCCATCTTCCCTATTCTCCTGTTCCTTATTAGCAAGCAAGATATTCTGTGCTCTATCGTTGCAGTCCACAGTTTCCTTTTTTAGCCAAACTCACAATGTTTTAAATTATTCTGCTGGGCTCTTTGCTCTTGATTCTCAACATTAATCTTGTTAAAAGCCCCTAACAGTAGCCATGCCACTTCCTCACCACTCAACTGCCTTGAAATTTCTACAAGATTAGTTAGTCTGCTGCCCTTAATCTTAGTCTCAAGCAAAGTCTCTGGATATGAGCAAAATGGAGACAAACTTTCTGCCAAGTCATTACACACATTGTCTGGGGTCAACAACCAGTCAAAAAACTGCCCAAGCCTGGTGTTTACCAGCAGTATTTCTATCACCCTTCAGGTTTTCTGAGTTTTGAACCAGAATCTCCCATATAGTACAGCCTAAGGTATTTCAGCTTTACTTTTTCTGCGGGCATTTTTGAATTTTTCCTAACTCTTCCACTTTCAACAAGCCAGTTCCAAAGGCTCTTGAGCCATATAGCCAGGTAATGTCACAGCAATGCCCTCACTTCTCTTGTACCAAATTCTGTTTCAGTTAATTTTCTTGTTGCTGAGACAAAATACCAACACACAAAGTTAAAAGGGGAAAGGTTTATTTAGCTCACAGTTTGTACAGCTTTCAGTTCATAATCAACTGACTCCAAGGCATGGTAACACATGACAGCTGGGTAACAGTACATGGAGGTGGGATAGCAAAAGCAACTAGCAAAAGAGCAAGACAAGCCTCTTTCTGTCCCTTATATTTCATCCAGTCTATGGTCCCAATTCAATCAATGAACTGATCCAGCAATCACCCAACCTTAATCCCAGCACTCTTAATCCCAGCATTGCACTGCCAATCAATCACACACTCTAGATTCAGCAACTTCTGAAAAATCCTATCTAAAACTGCATGAAGCTTTGGAGGGACATCTAAACACCAAGTGTAACAACTCTCTTGAATAATCAACATGCCACAAGGGAAATTAAGGAAGAAATTGTATAGTTCCTACGATCAAATGATAATGCCAGTAGTACATACCAGAACCTATGGGACAGAATGAAAGCAGTCCTACGAGGAAAGTTTATAGTAGTGAATTCCCACATCAGAAAAACACAGCAAGCTCAAATAAATAAATTATGCATCTCAAGGTCCTAGAAAAATAAGAACAATACAAATTTAAAGTGACTATGAGGCAGGAAATTATAAAGACTAGAGCAAAAATTTTTTTAGTACTTTTTTTTTTTTTGGTACTGGGGATCGAACTCACAACCTCGCGCCTACAGGCAGGCACTTAGGCCACTAAGCTAAATACCTGGACCTAGAGCAGAAATTAATGAAATCTAGACTAAAATAATACAAAAAATCAATAAATCAAACAGTTGGTTCTTTGAAAGGATAAATGAAATAGACAAACACTTAGCCAATCTTACCAAAATAAAAAAGACCCAAATCCATGCAATTAGAAATGAAAAGACAAAATCACAACAGATTCTGCCAAGATCTATAAAATCATTAGTAACCATAGTACTTTTTTGGTGGGGAGAGTACCGGGGATCAAATTCACAATCTCATGTCTGCAAGGCAGGCATTTATGCCGCTGAGCAAAATCCCCAACCCCTGTAACCACAGTACTTTGAGAACCTGTATTCTAATAAAATAGCAAATTCAGGAGAAATAAAGATTCCTGGATAAATATGAACTACCAAAGCTGAACCAAGAAGGTATAAAATCCTACATAATCCAGTATCAGGCAATAAAATTGAAGAAGTAATTTTAAAAAAACTTGCCAACTAAGAAAAGCCCAGGTCCAAACAGATCCATGCTGAATTCTAACAGAACTTCAAGGAAGATCTAACACCAATACTCCTCAAATTTTTTCTTTTTTTTTGTTACTGGGGATCAAACTCACGACCTCGTGCTTGCCAGGCAGGCGCTTATGCCACTGAGCTAAATCCCCGGCCCCTACTCCTCAAACTCTTTAATAAAATTGAAAGAGAAGCAGTATTTCCAAAGTCATTACAGAAAGCAAGGATTACCCTGATTCCAAACCAGAAAAGGACCCAACCAAAAAAAGGGAACTACTAATGAATGTAGATACAAAAATCTTCAATAAAATACTATCAAACAGAATGCAGCAAATCATCAAAAAATTGTACGTCATGGCCAAGTAGGATTCATTCCAGGGATACAGGAATGGTTTAACATATACAAATCAATAAATGTAATGCAGCACATAGGCAATAGCAAGAACAAAATCACACAATGATCTCAACATACACAGAAAACATTTGATGAATCCAATATCCTTTCATGATTAAAACTCTGCAGAAAATAGTTAAAGAAGGGCTTTATCTCAATCTGATAAAAGCTATATGACAAATCAATGCCCAATATCATACTAAGTGAAGAGAAGCAGAAAGCTTTCCCTCTAAAATCAGGCACAAGACAAGACTGTCCACTATCACCACTCCCGTTCTATATAGTTCTTGAAACACTAGCCAGAGCAACTGGATAAGAGAAAGAAATAAAAGGAACATAAATAGGAAAGGAGTGAAAGTATTGTCATCATTTGCAGATGACATGATCCTCTAATAGAAGTCTCCAAAAACTCCACCAAAATAATTCCTAAAATAATCAAACTCAGTACCATAGTAGGACACAAAGTCAACATTCAAAAATCAATAATGTTCTTGCTTACCAATAATAACCTCACTCAGAGAGAAATTAGGGAACTGGTACTTTTCACAAGAGCATTAAAAAAAGAAAAGAAAGGAAAAGAAAAGAAATACTTAGGAATTAACCAAGGAAGTAGAAGACCTCTACAATGAAAACTTTGGTACTCTGAAAAAAAAAAGGAGATCAAAGAGGACATCAGAAAATGGCAGCCGGGCATGGTGGCACACGCCTTTAATCCCAGCACTCGGGAGGCTGAGGTAGGCGGAGCGTTGTGAGTTCGAGGCCGGCTTGGGCTACAATGCGAGCACAAGGCCGGCCTGAGCTACATAGTGCGACCCTGCCTCAAAAAAACCAGGGCCAGGAGTTTGGCTCAGTGCCTTAAGCGCCTGCTGTGGCAGCCACGAGGTTGTGAGTTCAATCCCTGGTGCTGCAAAAAAAAAAAAAAAAAAAAAAAAAAAAAGAAAAAAGAAAAAAAATCCCCTGTTCTTAGGCAGAACCAATATATTCAAAATGGCTATATTTCCAAAGTTATTATATAGACTTAATGCAATTCCAATCAAAATAACAATTGCATTTCTTTAAAAACTAGAGAAAGTAATCCTAAAATTCATATGGAACTAGAAGAGACCTAGAATTAGCAAAAGCAATTCTGAATAACAAAAGCGGGGGGGGGGATCACAATCCCAGACCTCAAATTATATTAGAAAGCTACAGTGATAAAAATGGCATGGTATTGCCAAAAAACCCAACCCTTACTGCCCCCAAACAGACTTGCAGATCGGTGGCACAGAACACAGGATGTAGAAACAACCTGAGTCACACTCAGGTGCCTCATTGTTGACAAAGGAATGCACTGGAGGAAAGATAGTCTCTTGTAGAAATGGTGCTGGGAAAACTGGCTATTTATATTCCAAAGACTGAAGCTAGACCCATATCTCTTACCATGCCGTAAACTAAAATAAAAATGTTTCAAAGATTTAAATATTAAAACAGAAACCCTTTATCTGCTGTAAGACAGAATAGATAAAACTCTGGAAGACAGAGGCATAGGCAAAGACCCTCTGAACAGGACCCTAGTTGCACAAGAAATAATTTCAAGATCACATCGAATTAAAAGAAAATTATACAGCAAAGGAAACCATCAACAGAGTGAAGAGACAGCCTATAGAATGGGAAAAATTTTTTTACCAACTAATTCTCAGACAAAGGACTAATAGCTAGAATATATAAAGAACTACAAAACAAATAGACACCCCAAATTTATTTCTTTTTATTTAAGAGAAAATATAGAAGATAGAAACAAAAATCAAAAAAGACAGACAAACAACAATAACAGATCTGATACGATAACATTGTAGGTTTACACACTGAGGTGATTGAAGTTTGACAGTAGTTACAATATTGCATATCGTTACCTTCATAGGGGTTGATCATATTGACAGATATAGACATGTAAGATTTATCAATTCATGACACCCCAAATTTAAATACCCAATTAAAAAGTGGGCATCTGAAATGAATAGACACAGATGAAAAAGTACAAAAGTACAGATGAAAAAGTATAAAAGGCCAAAAAATACACAAAAAAATGTTCAGCATCACTGGCCATTTGAGAAATGCAAATTAAAACAACACTAAGATTCCATCCTGCTCCAGAGAGAATGACCATCATCAAGAAATCAAACAATAACAAATGTTTGAGAAGTGGGGTCAGGGCAGGGAGGGTTGGGAAGTGTGTGTGTATGTGTGTGTGGTGCTTCTTCATTGTCGGTGGGACTGTAAATTAATACAACCACTATGGAAATCAGTACAGAGATTCTTCAAAAAACTAAAACTAGAAATTCCACTTGACCCAGCTGTACTCCTTCCAGGTATCTTCTGAAAAGAGAAAGACATGATATTATAGTGACACAGGCATTCCCATGTTTATAGCAGCACAATTCATAATAGCTAAATCTTGGAATCAGCTTATATGTTCATCAAAAGATGAATGGATAAAGAAAATGTGGATTTATACACAATGGAGTACTTCTGTGCCATAAAGATCGAGTCATCTGTAGGAAAATGAGTGTACCTTGAGACAATAATGTTAAAGTAAAGCTTAAATATTGCAAGGTTTCTCTTATATGAGAAGCCTAATATATATAAATAAAGAACAAAATAAAAGGCAGACATAGGGGGGAAAATAGAGAGAGAAAGCTACTGTAACTCTGCACAGCCAGTGTATCTAAAAGTACACCGTGATTTAGCTTAATCGTCTTATGTGCTTTATCTTTTTTTTTATTTTTTTATTTTTATTTTTTGCAGCACCATGGATTGAACTCACCACCTCACGCCTGCCAGACAGGCGCTTAAGCCACTGAGCCAAACTCCCAGCCCTAATTTTTTGAGGCAGGGTTGCACTATATAGCTCAGACCAGCCTTGCGCTTGCATTGCAGCCCAAACCGGTCTCGAACTCACAACACTCCACCTACCTCAGCCTCCCGAGTGCTGGGATTAAAGGTGTGAACCACTATGCCCGACTATGTATTCTATACTTTTTTAGGCCTGTTAGTTAATCTGTTTTTATAATAATTAACTTAATAAAGATTTATAAAATAAATAGATGAATCTTTTGCTGGCAAAAAATATTACAAAGTGGGTGGAGGGGAAGGGAGAAATGATTTGAGATGTGTTATGTACATGAATGTAATCATTATGTACTACACACATGTACAAATAAAAATTTAAAAATTGAAGGAAAGAAAAGAGCAGGGGCTGTAGAGATAGCTCAGTGCTCCCTGAGTTCAATCCTCAGTGCTTGAAACAAAATTATGATGGTTGATGATTGTATTAATTTTCAAGGGATGTCTTAATGTATTACCACAACTGGATGGTTTAAAACAATGGGAATTTATATTTTCATATTTTTTTCATAATTTTGGCAGATTTCCAAAATCAAAAAAGTTGGCAGGATTGATTCCTTCTGAAGACTTCTGAGAGAAAACCTGTTCCATACCTGTTTGTTTAGCTCCTATTGATTACATGTAATTTTTGGTGTTTTTTGGTTTATAATATGGACCATTTCAGTATCTGCCACTGTCTTCAAACTGTGTCTTCTATGAGTATTTGTCTCAAAGCTTCTGTGTTGTAAAGATATCTGATAAGATCTATAGGTCATCTTAAATTCAGAATGATCTCATGATCTTTAATTATACCTGCAAAGCCCACTTTTCTAAGTAAGTTCACATTAAGAGCTTTCAGGGTTTAGGACTTGTACACATTTTTAGTGGAGAACCACTAGTCAACTCACTGAGGTAATACTAGCTGGCAATCATGTCCCCCAAGGTCTGGATTTGAAAAAAAAAAAAAAAAGGAGTGGTGATGGGAGGATAAAGGTCAGAGAGGCAGGTATACTACAGAGTTAAAATTTCAGAGAGTTATTACTTGATTCTTATTACAGGGTCCTGGGAAAACCTGCAGAAATACCAACCACAAGGCCCAATATCAAGGTAGGATAATGGGCTAAACTTCTCCATTGTCTTCGAAAAGAAGACCTAATTCAAAAGATGGGTTTCAGCTGTGGTTGCAGTACATAACTAGAGGTCAGTACTACAAGAACACAATCAGTGAGGAACGTGAGGTCAAGACTTAGTAGTGAAAGCGTTCAGGAAAACTGAGAAATAGAGTAAGGCTATTAGGAAAGAGGAAGAAAGTAAACAAAGGATGTTACCTTGATCTTACTGCCCAAGGTAGAGTTGGTCAGTTTGAAAGCACAGTGGTCACTTGGACAATAATTTGTTCACTTAAATCTCTCTTACTAGATGGTGGGTTCATCCCAGGGCAAAAATGTCTTATTGACTACTCAGCACAAGATTTAACTAGTAGGAAATCTTACTTGATTGAGCTTAAAGAGCTTGTCATTTTGAATTGTCACCATTAACACTTAATAAATCTACTTTAAGCGAAATGATCATATTTTTTGGTATATGTGATGATCAACTACATTTTTGTTTACAGTATGAAAAAGTATATTGATTTTGAGCATATAATCTCAGTTCCTTCAGAGACTTAGCCCTAAAAATGTTTTAGAATTTTACATGTTGACACTGAGAGGAAACAGAATACTAAATGAAGTCTGGGGAATAAGAGTGATCTTCATTCAGTGCCTCTTTTTCAAGAAGCACACAATGAACACAATACAAGAGTTAAAAGAAAATCACAGTTGGGCAGTGTGGCATATGCCCGTAATTCCAGTGATTTGGGAGACTGAGGCAAGAGTTTTACAAGTTTAAGTCCAGCCTGAACAATTTAGTGACACTCTGTCTCAAATACATAAATACATGCATACATACATACAGAAGGGGCTGGGGATGTTCAGTGCTTTCTGTATGTGAGTCTCCAGTATCACAAAAAGAAAAACAAAAGGAAGTTCACTGTGAATGGATTAGTTTTCAATCAAATGCTCAGAGCTGAAGGTATAAGACCAGACATTTATTGATTGACTGATTCATTGATTGATTGATTGAGGCAAGGTCTCACTACATAGTCAGGCTAGGCTTATACAAACAATGTAAGCCGGGCGTGGTGGCGCACGTCTTTAATCCCAGCACTCGGGAGGCTGAGGTAGGTGGAGCGTTGTGAGTTCGAGGCCCGCTTGGGCTACAACGCGAGCGCAAGGCTGGCCTGAGCTACATAGTGCGACCCTGCCTCAAAAAACCAGGGCCGGGAGTTTGACTCAGTGTCTTAAGTGCCTGCCCTGGCAGGCGTGAGGCTGTGAGTTCGATCCCCGGTGCCACAAAAAAAAAAAAAACAAAAAAACAAAAACAAAAACAAACAATGTAGCCCAGGCTGGCCTCAAACTCACAGAGATCCTCTTGCCTCAGCCTCCTGAGTGCTGGGATTCAGGCATGCCACCATCCCTGGGTTGCTTTGGGGTTTACACAAGGAAGGGACAGGTTTAGATTTTTTAATTTAGAGCCATCACTTTAGCTGTGTGGAGGATGGACAGAAGAAAGCAAGCTAAGGAGGCTGCTGCAGTTAGATTCAAGATCAGGGACTATGCTGATCTGATCTTTGGGTCAACTTCCAGTGAAACATTTTAGGTTTGGAGTTAATCATATGGATTGGGAAAACTGAGCAATAAGGAGGTCACATGATTTATTTTTATTTTTATTTTTTGGTACTGGGGATTGAACTCACAACTTTGCGCTTGCCAGGCAGGCGCTTATGCCACTGAGCTAAATCCCCATCCCCAAGGTCACATGTTTAAAACAGGTGTTTACAAGTTTGGGGTAGCCTACTTCCTCCAGATAGCCTCTGTTATCTGCATGTGGCCTAGCTCATCACTATCTTTGGGGTTCTCATAACACTTTGACAATTTATCATATGCCTATATTAGTTATTCCTTTGTTGGTTCCTCCTCTATTAATTCTATACTCAATGTTAAGGACTTTGTTTTATTCATTTTTGTATCCCTAGTATACGGAAGCATCTGTAAACATTTGCCAAGTTAATGTAGGGAAGGGAGTAACTGTGTCATGTTGCGGGAAAGCAATGAACCTGCAGTAGTGACATGAAGTCCTAGTCTTGGCTGGGTTATTAAATGGCTGCAGGAGTTTTGAACAAGTCTCTTTATGACTCTGGGTCTCAATTTCCTCATCTGTAAAATGAGAATGAAAGTACAACTATCCTTCTCAGGGCTATGGAGATTAAATAACAGAGCTCACCAAGTACCTGCCCCGTTGGTCCCATGCCCTTGTGAAACATTCTGGACTACTGTTCCTCTCATTTGTGTGCTTGCTCTTTCTTCTGGTAAAGGCCAAGCTGAAATCTGTTGCTTTGCTGGAAAGAAAATTTGTAATAGTAGCATACATACTGTCCAGCATACATATTGTCCATCATCTCTGTGATGATGAAAGGGCAGACATCAAAAGAAGGAAGCATGTTAGGCTAGCGAGATCTGCTTTTGTGACCCTTATATTTCAAGGAAGACCCAAAGCGGGAAGAGAGGCACAGGAGATCTATGTCTTATGGTAATGGGTCTAAGGAAGCCCTCAAACACTGTGCCCAGAAATCTATCAGCATCTGGAGTGCTACTTCTAAGAAGCTCACTCATTTACGTAATGTTATAAATTTCTAGGTGCTTGGGCTGATATGATTAACTCTGTTATGAATGCACACTGAAGTATTAAGAAAGTTGAGGACAGGTAAAAAATTGCAAATGCCAGATAAAAGGAATGCTGTTCAGACAAAAAAGGAAAATTGTGATTTTTGGCACTGCTACTCAAGAGATAACTGTCAAATTCCCAAGTGAAATCTCTTTTGAGAAGATCCACCACCATTGGTCTTTTTACACTACAAAGGCAAACTTTTCTTTTTCTTTTTCTTTTTTTTTTTTTTCCAGTACCTGGGATCAACTCACAACCTCGCCGCCCCTGCTGCTTAGGCCACTGAGCTAAATCCCCGGCCCTATTTTTTGAGACAGGGTCTCACTATGCAGTTCAGACTGGCCTTGAACTCATTTTGTAGCCCAGGCTGGTCTCCAACTCACAATGATCCTCATGCCTCAGCCTCCTGAGTGGTGGAATTAAAGGTGTGTGCCACCACACCCGGTTTACAAAGGCAAACTTTTCTATCAAACCTTGATACATAACTGATATACAAGGTATGTGGCTAGGCAAGCCGTTAAGTTTGCAACTGACAATTTTTAGTGTTTCCCAGGAGTGTCATTTGTTAAGTAAGTTTATTTAGCTGCATGTATAGGCCTTACCAAAAGACAAGTAGTCAAAGAAAGACGATGAGAAAGGAAACAGTAAAAGAAGGTTGAGGCCAGTAGAATTCCTCCCTAGAAGCTAATATTAGTCCTAGAGTCAAAAGCAAGTAACCCAAAAAGAAAAAAGTATGTTTCTATTTTGCAATGTTTTAAAAAATATATTGCAAAAAAAATATTGCATGCTCAGATGGCACGTTTAATCATGAACTTTTGGCTGAGTTCCAGGTTGATTCTGCTGGCACAGAGAACTCTCAGATCATACCCTGTACTCAGAGAACAGAAGAAATATTTTACCTCTCTCTGAAATACAGAGGGGTAAATGGAATATATTTGAATAGTTTCATAATAAAAAAATACCAAGTTGAAAAATGAAGGATATCTTGTCTGTTTGGAGTTACAGAAAGGTACTATTCTAAATACTTATGTGGGTTTTTTTTCTATAGAGTGTTTCACAATAAACTAAGTAGCTTGTATAAATCTGAAGACAATATTCTTCTTTACAGATATATAAACCAAGGCAGAAACATTTTTTGATTTGCCTAAGGCTACTTTAAATCAAAAATAAAAAAGGATGGGACCAAAGGAAAAAATAAAAAGCAACTCCCAAAGTAGCTGGTTGTGACCTAGGAGTTTGAGCTCTTAAGAGCTGAATTTAATCCACACCCAGGCCAAATATAATTCTCTAGCATGGAAATGATCCAGGACAACAGAGCTAACATTTTCTACCTTTGCCAAAGAGCCAGAGGCAATCAGAACCTTCTATTTCTCAACTGAAAGAAAGTAAGGTCAGCATTATCTAACAAGTACCTCCCTCCATGGCAGGGCTGACAGAAGCCCATCTGAAGAAAGCGTATTTCCTCTCTGTTCATCTTGCCCTTTTGCATTAGTGTGATTCTTTGGAGGTCTCCTGTTCAAATATCTATTTAAATTGGAGAGATGGGTAATACAATTTTAGGTTGCAAGGCTGAACCACAGATTTACTCTATGCACTCATCTTGAGCATCTGATTATATACTATGCCACTTCTTCACTCTATCTGCCAAAGTCTTAGGTGTGAATTAAGCCCTGGCAATTGCTGCGTGTATTAGAAATTGGAACCCCATTACTACTTGACGAAAATGGTCCAGTCAAAAGGTGCTGTGGAAATCTGAAAACTATTATCTTTTCCACACTTCTGTCTCTTCACCTTCATTTTGTTTGGGAATGTATAGTAACACCTGTGAACAAAAATAAACCACTTACCCTTGGCTGATTGTTTTGCCTTTTGAGTTATCAAATATGAATACTTCTGGCTCCCACATATGGTGGAGACTGCTGAGAAGCCAGCCACAAATTAGAATTAATCTTCCAGCATCTTCTACCTGAAGGAATGGTTCAGGAGATTAAAATTAACGAGCCCTTTCCCAAAGTTGATCCAGCTTCTGATTTGCCTTTGTAAGAAATGCAAGAAAGTTTTTTTCAGAAATGTAAGGAAGAATCTCATTTTTTTTTTTATTTTTCTAGCTTAACGCTGTCTAACCATTCTTAGCAGCTTTTCCCCCCTTACTCTCTACTCAGCTCATACACATTTCGACTGTCGTCTTCTCCCGGAAACTGTCTCAACTCAGGCACATTTAAGGAAGGCAGAATCACCATGTGAGGTAGAATGAAACGTGGCAACAATACAGCAGAGCCACTTGGGGTAGGAGGTTTTGCTGGGGCTTAAATCAGGTTGTCAACTCAAAACACAATGGGCTTTGTTACTCTTGTGTAAAGAGGAAATGAAGCAGCTTTTGGCCTCCTCAGACTTTATTGTAGGGCAGGATGGCAATTCCAGACGCAAATCTACTTTTAGCTATTCAGTGTTCCCCGGCAAGTTAATTAGCTCTTTCTGAAACGCATGGAAATTTTCGGCATTTTCATACCGAAGCTCATCCTACAGCTTTAAGCTTGAGGGTTCAGGTGTGTGAGAAAGGGGTCTGCTAGGGAAACTGACTAGAGTCGTTTTGCCAAGAGATTTCAACACCTGTGATTTGTCTCAGAAATCACATACACACTGTTATTCCAAGATTTTTCCTTTTCCTTCTGCCTTGAGCACTCCTGATGGCCTGCTGTGATGCCTCACCATTTCAGGTGTAGGGAGTTACTTGGGGGTTCAAAAGTTCTTAGGTGGGAAGCGCAGAGGAACTACGAATGCCTCCCCGAGAAACGTCTACTTGCTCTGGAGAGCAGCAGACAGCAGCTCAGGTGACAGCCGCGACGGCTGAGGCGCCCTTTAGCACATCCTCTCCCTGAGCGGGAATGGTCCTCAAAGCGGGTTTGGAGACCTCTGCTTTATCTGACGACCTGTCACGTGGAATGGGGAGGGTAGCCCTAGCATGAAGAAGTCTGTGAGGAGGGTCTCTGCCTGGAGACCTTCTATGGTCCAGGAGAGCATGCGCCTCACCAAGTGACAGCACGCGTCCCTCGACCTCAGCTCCCCTCCCCCGCGGTCAAGCTCTGGGCAGAGGTGTCCAGTCAGTCTGTCTTCCCCCGCCTCGCTTGTGCGGGCGAACCAAACCTCGGTAGAAGCCTCGCCTGTCTCTGGGCAGTTCGAGCCCCTCGAGCGCTCGCCTAGCCTGTCAGTAACCGCCGTTTGCGCTTTCTTTTTTTCTTTCTTTCTTTCTTTTTTTTTTTTCCTCCTCTTTTCTTCCTCCCTCTGCCTTTGTCCCGCTTAGTAACTGGTGTTTGACCAATCGCCGCTTCACCGGCCGGAGCCGGCTATCTCCTGATTGGCTCTCTTGGGGCGCGCAGGGGTCTCCCGCTCCTCTGCCGGAGCTAGGCAGACAAAAGACGCAGGCTCCAGGCTCCGGCAACCAGGATTAGCCAATCACCAGCCGCTTTACCTTGCTCCCACCATCCCCCCTCCCTCTCAGTTTGGCTAGAGTGCTCTCAGCCCTGACTCCTGGCGGGCGGCCTGCGCCCGGACTGTGCCATTCCTATTGAGGCTGGGGGCGAGGGATGACGACCGATTTAAGGAGTTGAGCTCTAGAGAGAGGCGAGAAGGATTGAAACCCGGAGTGGAAGGCAGCTTCGTGAACAGTTCCTCAGGCACCAGAACCTCCCTGTACGTCGATGTGGAATAGAGTGAAAATGCGGTAGTGTTGCTGGCAATTCCCCCCTGCCCGACGCGGTTGGGCGGTGCCGGGAGGGGGCAGAAGGGGCGGGGGAGAATGTCCCCTCGGCGCCGTTAAAATGAAACTCTAGTGGCTGGAGTCAGAGCAGAGCGTGAGGAGATCCTTCGCCGGCGGTGCTGCTCACACCGGTCGGGAGCGCTCAGCCGAGCCGAAGTGACTGGACTTCACACGGCCGCCAACCCTGAGGCTGCGGCAGCTTCGGTTCCGAGTCATCTGGAACGGAGCCTGAGTCCCGGCCCCTGCGGGAAACGCTCTGCAGACCAGTGGGACCCCGAAACTTGAGCTCAGTCCCCAATCCTTTTTTGATGCCTTCCTTTGTCACGTCCCCAGCTTTCTCCAAAGCGTTTTTTCCCCTCTTCATTCTCCCTCTCTTCGAAGGACACAAAAGTGGCTTCCGTAGAAAGATTTAGAGGCGGCGGAGCTTTTCTCTTTCTCGTTGGAGAGAGATTGTGTGAAAGGATTTTGGGAAGCCGCTTTTTAATATTACTGTTCTCCGGCACCCAAGCGAGTCTAACCTTCTGAGGAGAAAAACTCCCACAGCTTGAAAGTTCGGGGTGGCATTTTGCTTGGTGCTGTAGGAGGAGAGGAGGGAGGACCTTGGTTTCATCCTGGTCCTGGTAGTTGGCCGGATTTGGACCTGCCGTTAGAAACCCCGAAGTACGATTTCCGTGTGGAACTTTTACACATATATTTTTCAGATTTTAAAATACTAGACAAAAAAATATATGCTTTCTATATATTTCCTGACGACCTGCCCCTGACAGCGTGATGTACAATACGGTGTGGAGTATGGACCGCGATGACGCAGACTGGAGGGAGGTGATGATGCCTTATTCGACAGAACTGATATTTTATATTGAAATGGATCCTCCAGGTACTTGGGAGAAAAAAAAAAATCTTATGATGGGTCTCATTCGTGTTTAACAAGACCTTGGTGATGTTTTCGGGGTAGAAGTGTTCCTGGGTGCGCTGGGTTTGGGATGAAGGGGAGGTTTACAGTTAAGAGCAGCAGTCAAGCTGCTTCTGGTTTACACGATTAAAGTTTGCAGTTAGGACCTCGATCCCATTGTCCTGTGAAGGTGGGGGTGGGGGTTAGAGTGGGGGTGGAAGGGAAGACCCGGTTTCCCCTCCCTTCCCCCCAGGAAAGACTTCTACCTGCGACGATGTGCTGTATACCACTCTTCAAGTCAATCTTTCCTTATGGGGGAATTCTTTAAAGCTGGTCGTTTCATATATTTGTGTGATTTAGTTTCTTGTGTTTTACCTCGGTTAACTTCCGAGACTGGTTGCTTATGTGGATTATTCATTTTAGGATTACCATTTTCTTTTATAGAAACTAATCTCTGGTTAGTGATTTTCAGGTATTGGACGTTCTGGCCTTAGGTTTTTATCTTAGAATACTGTGACTCAGAGAGATCTACGTGGAATATTTTATTAGTTTAATTTATGGTGATTTAACTTAATTTATGGGATAGAGTTTAATATAACTTCAATTCTTTGAGTTAAAAAAAACCTAGACTTCTTTCCTGTGACTATTTGATATGTACATATATGTGATAGTTGCTGTATACATGTGAAGTATACATATACAGTATTTTTATTTTAGAGCTGACAGACTGAGACTGTTACAGACATTTTGTGTATGGGATAGTGAAAGGGAAGAAGGGGAAAACGAAAAAGTTTTTTTTTTTTCTCTTTTTTTAGACTCTCCCTCATTTTATGGTTATTGGCTGTCAGATTTTCAAATCTTTTGCAATTACAGACAAATGATTTTGAATAAGCAGAGGGCCTTTGTGACTGCTTGTATTTGTTGAGGGTGATTTCGTTAAGTGTTTTAAAAAAGTGATATAACCAAGGCTACAGAATAATTTGTGTGTCATTTGGGAATCTCGCTTAATATAAGACTGTATTTTTGGAAATGTTTGGAAGGATTTGAGCCCATGCAAGTGTAATGAAGTATAATTGTCCTATAGAAGGTATGTAGAAATTAGTTCTTGTGTCCTTGCAAACAGTGAATTATCCTCCCTTTTTTTTTAGTTAGAGTAGTATTAAATGCTGTTCACTAAAAACTAAAACTGATGTTGAATAAACCCTTTTTACTCTTATTGATCACTCAAATTTTGTATTTTCCTTCATTTTGGAGTGTTCATTTCCATTTATAGTTGTGACTGCAGTCCAGATGCAGCTTTTCAGTTTTGCAAAGTTTGTAGGATTTGCCACCCATCTATTGTGTGTTTTCCCCTTTGTTTCACCCTAATGGTGAAGCATCGCTTCTGCTAGACACATTTGTCATTCATGTGCTTAGAAATTTAGTGTATCACTGAACCCTCTTTCATAAAAACTAAGTTTAATACGTGTCTATAATTGTAAAATTTATATATTTAAGCCATCTTAGAATCACACTGTATCACTCAGTGTTTTGCCTTTTAGACATATAAAGAGAATTTGTTGGGTGGGGAGGTGAATAAGGAGAGAGGAAATGTAAGGGACTAGTGGTTGAAAAATAATTAGCCTAATAGAAAAATACTGAATTCGGTTGTCCAGAAGTAATTTTAAGAAAAGTTGACTGTTACTTAAAAATGTGTTATATGTAGGAATGTTATAAGGTTATACGGAAAATCCTAATCGAGACTTTATTTTCTGTGGAAACAAACTTTTGAGTTTAAAATGTTCTTCCTTGAATGAAATTGTGCATAACGAGATTCTATTCAGAATGCTGAAGACGTGTGTGCTGTTCTTTATTATCCACTTTGTATCCTTAATGTAGATATGGTTAGTTATTTCTAACAGCTTTTTAAAAAGGAACCACACTTGAGTATGCTCAGACATTGTTTATCCATAATGAATTTTTAATGGGAATAACATGAATACTAACCTTGCTTTATATGATAAATTAAGTTTTAACACTTAAAACTGTGTAAATCATCAAGTGAAGTGGTTGCAAGCATGTTTTATATCTGTCATTTTCCTAATTCCCACACTACATCAGCTTTATTATTCTGTACTGGTACTGGTACAGAATAATATTACTAAATATTACTCTGTACTGGTTCTGTCTGTACTGCTATGGTAACACACTGTTCTCCTATTTTTACTCTGTCCAACAGTACAGTAAGTCCTCAACCTATTGAGCATTTGAGTTGTGAACTTTCACAGGTGTACTGTATGAGACTTACTTTGTTGGCTTATGAACAAATCTGACTTAGGAGCAGTTCTGCCAGAATGGAAGAACTTGTTCGCAAGTCTGGAACTTACTTAATATTAAAGTACCATCTAATGGATGGTTTACCTACCAATAATAAATCTTCTAATGGCTTTATTTATTTATTTCTTCTTCTAATAGCTTTAAAAACCTCCCAGTGGCTTCCTTTTGCCTATTGGAAAACAAAAACAAAAACAAAAAACAAAAAACAGTCTTGGATTGCTTATGTTGTCATATAAGTCCCTCTGTTTTTGTTTCCAACCTAATTTTCCATTTGGTTCTCTTCCTGGAGTCCATAGTAATATCTGTAGAAACTATTTTGTATTTGCTGTTCCTTATATGCTTTTATTCTCTTTCTGGGGTGCTTTCATTGGGATGCCCAGTGTTTACTTGTTGCAATCACGTATGTTAGAACCCATGTCAGATACCGTCTTTGCCAGGATGAATGTTCTTTGATATCTTCTATCCCTCCATTCTTCTTTTAGCGCTTCTCAGATGGAATTTCTTCTATCATGTTTAGAGTAGTGTCTGAATTTATTTATGTATACTTTTCTGTATACAATTTACTTTATTTTTATTTTTTTTAATTTAAGAGGAAAAAAGACATATAACAGACAAGCAAAAGAGACAAACGACTAGAGTAAATACACAACAGTAACATTACAGGTTTACAAAACAGGATAGAAATTTGACAATGATTGCAATATTGCGTATACAATTGACTTTAAGAATTGTCTTTCCACCTGTTTAAAAGCTTCTTGGATCAGTATTTAGCTCAGCGGCACAGTACCTCCCTGATAAGTGTGAGGTTGTGAATTCGATCCCCAGTACCAAAAAAAGAAGAAAAAAAAAAAGAAGAAGAAGAAGAAACTTCTTAACTTGTCCAGTGTCTTGCAAATAGTAGACTGTCAATATATGTTGATTTAATAACTAAGGAACACTGTTTCTGGTCTACATGTTTTTCTACTTAAGGTCTTTGGACATCTTCTTGGCTGTGGCAATAGCCTAGGGTTAAGTTTTTTTTTTGAGACAGTGTCTTGCTATATAGTTTAGGCTGGCCTTGAACTCATAGTGAGTCTCCTTCCTCAGCTTCCTGAGTGCTGGGATTATAGGCATACACCACCACACCTGGCTCTTACATGTTTTTTTTAAATTAGACACATGTTTACTTAGGGGCCCCTTAATTTTAATAGTACCAATAGATTTTAAATATATTTTTAAATATTAACCTTAGACTGAACCATAAGTGTAAAATTCCTTCAAAAAAAATGGTTCTTGGCATAGTGGTATATGCCTATAATCTCAGTACTCAGGAGACTGAGGCAGGAGGATCCCTGCGAGTTTGAGGCTAGCCTGGACTACATAGCAAGACCCTGTCTCAACAAACAAACAAACAAAATGGTACTAAGGATTGAAGCTAGGGACTCATACTTGCTAGGCAAGTGTTCTGCCTCTGAGTTACAGTCATTTTTATTTTGATCTGTGGTCTTGCTGTGTTGCCAGGCTGGCCTCAAACTTGTGAACCTCCTGCCTTACCCTCCTGAGGAGAGGAATTTCAGTGTATGTGCCATTATGCTGGGCTCATAAATGTAAAATTCTTATCTATTGATATTTCTAGTGGCTTAAAAATCTGTTTTTCAATAACTATCATTATCATGCGTCCTGAAGATTTCTAATAACTATATGGATTGGTAGGTTTATGGTCATTTACTGACAGTGTAAGAATTGTGTTCAAATAGTGTTTAATGTTTTAATGTTTCTGTATTTTCTAGCAGCTGTAGAAATACTGAATTATTTAGATGCAATATAACTTTTTATTCTAAAAATATTACGATTATACTATTGAGAATTACTTACAAGCATTTTGGTAAATTCTGTGAATTTGGGAATTGGGATTGTTTTGTTGCAAAACATTTGGTGGACAGACCTCGAAGTATAGGAACACTTTCAGTATAGGAACTATTGGAGGATTAACTATACATGACTGATCATAAATGCGTGCACAAAAGTATTATTGTCTATTAACTCAACACTTTAGTTTTGATATTGTTATTTTAAAAAAATGTAATAAATTACTCCTTTTAAAAACTCATGGACACTACTTTTTTCATTTAAAATTGTGAATATTTTTAGGCTGGATGTGGTGGTGCACAGCTGTGATCTCAGCTCTTGGGAAACTGAGGCAGGAGGATCCTTACAAGTTGGAGCCTAGCCTTGGTTACATAGTTCAAGGTCAGCCTGAACTGCATGGTGAGACTCTCTCAAAAACAGAAGGTTGTAGACTTTTTTCTCTCAAGGTAAATTTCTGAAATTATTTTAGGAGCAGCAACATCTCGGTAGATTGAGACTAAAACTTTTACTTGACAAAAATATGTAAGAAAGTCTAGAAAAGTGGCTCTTAGTATTTTTGATTTCAGTAATCTTTTTTTTTAGAATCAATTACTGAGGACCCCAAAGAGGTACTCAGTAATTCTGTTTGGGTTCTATCTTTTGATATTTACTATATTAGAATGAAACAAAAGTTATAAAAATATTTACTTAAACATCATAAATCATTACATGCTAACTGTTTAAAACATAAGTTATGTTTTTCAAAAAACAAAATATTAGAAGAGTGGCATGATTTTATGTTTTTGCACATACCTTTTTTTTCTTTTCACATCTTTTTTTTCTTTTTTTCTTTTTTTTTGGTACTGGGGGTCGGTACCAAAACCTTGCACTTGCCAGGCATACACTTCTGCTGTTGAGCTAAATCCCTGGCGCCTTGCACATACATTTAGTATCCGGTTTTGTAGAAGATCTTTAAATTCATATGTCTGCTTCTTCAATGAATCCACTGAGATACCACATATTACAGTCAATGGAAAACTCTACTGTACAATTGAAAAAAGATGAAAATGAAGCTGGGTGTGGTGGCACACACCTGTAATCCTAGTACCTGGGAAGTTGAGGCAGGAAGATCACCATGAATTTGGGGCCACACTGGGTTATATAAGCAAGTACAAGGCCAGCCTGAACTATGTATCCAGACCCTGTCTCAAGAAGAAAAAAAAAAAAAAAAAAAAAAAAAAAGGGCAGATAATGTCTTAGTAACATAATATTATGGAATATTTTGATTTTTTGGATTCTCTGAAAGTATCTTAGGAACTCTGGACCACACTTTGAGAACTGTTAGTCTAGAAGTTACTTGAATATGTAGTTTGGTGGCTAAGCTGGTAAAGTTTCTCTAACTTTGAAGCCAGATGAAAAGGTTGTTTTGGGTGGGGGATTTAGCTCAATTGTAAAGTGCCTGCCTGGCAAGCCTGAGATCCTGAGTTCAATTCCCGGTTACCCCCTTTCCCTAAAAAAGGGAAAAGTTATTTCAGGGAAACATATTTGCTTACTCTGACATAGTTGATATTTTAAGCATAATAAAATGGTTCATCTGATACCATGCTTCTTCTTTGTTTAGTAAGATAGTTCTTTTAGGATCTAGGTGTCATTTTTAAAATGATACTGTAGTATAAGATAATCAAATGATATAAGGCTGTGCCAAATTTTTTTACATCTTCTATTTTAAAGATCAGTGATTGTTTTCATGTAATATAATCTATCCAACTATGTTTCATTAGAAGTGTGATTTTTTTTTTAAACTGGGGATTGAACTTGTTGGGTGTGGTGGCCCACACCTTTAATCCCAGCACTTGAAAGGCAGAAGGATTATTGTGAGTTCGAGACCAGCCTGGGCCACAAAGTGAGTTCAAGGCTAGCCTGAACTGCATAGTGAGACCCTGTCTCAAAAAATAGGGCTTTGGATTTAGCTGAAAGGCGTAAGCACCTGCCTGGCAGGCTCAAGGTTGTAAGTTCAATCCCAGATACAAAAACAAAAAAACAGAAAAACTGGGGATTGAATCCAGGGTCATTCTACTACTGTGCTATATCCCCAGCCCTTTTTATTATTTATTTTGAGGCAAAACTTTGCAACATTGCCCAGGTTGGTCTCAAACTTGCAATCCTCCTGCCCTAGCCTCCCAAATAGCTGGGATTATAGGTACGTACCACCACAACCAGCTCCATTTCTTTTAAGCAGAGGACTTTTTCCCCTCAGTACTGGGAATTGAACCCAGGGCCTTTGCAATCCTCTTGCCCCAGACTTCAGAGTGTTGGGATTACAGGCATGAGCCAACATGCCTGACTAGCAGAGGACATAGTCTTAAAGTTTGCATAATGATCTTTCCTTTTATAACTTTATTATTAATCTTCTAGTCACATTTCTTTTCCATCTAGCTCAATATCCTACCATACTTTGCTAATTCCCACTTTTAAGCTTTTGCATATACTTTTCTTAGGTAGGATATACTCGCCTCATCCCCATCTTCAAATTATTTTGCTTTCCTTCTTTTTTTTGTACTAGGGAATTGAACTCAGTACCTTGTACTTGTCAGGCACACGCTTGTACCACTGAGCCATATCCCCAGTGCTTTCCCTTCCATCTTAAAACTTTGTCCAGTTAGGTGTGTTGGTGCATGAAAAAGGACTAAGGATGTAGCTCAGTGGTAGAGCTCTTGCCTAGCATTCATGAGGCTCTGGATTCAATCTCCAGTACTGCAAAGAAATGTTTTTAATACAACAAAAAAACCCAATGAAACTTTCTCCATAAATTCCAGTACTGCACTCCTTTATATCTAGGGCTGAAGTCTGTTATTTTGACATGGAGTCATGCACTACAGCATTTAATTACTTCATGAATATAATTTATCTCAACAAGATGTTTCTTGAGGTTTGTGTTTCATATTTTTTTGTATCTCTTTAAATAGTCAATGATGAAGTATTTTGCTGAATTGTAGGCCTGTGGATCTAACAAGTTTCATTTTGTGACTTAAATTTTAAAGTGTTGCCAGGCATGGTGACACATGCCTATAATTCCAGCACTCCAGGAGGCTGAGGCAGGAGGATCAGGCTGGGTAATTTGGTGACTTAGTAAGACCCTGTCACACACACACACACACACACACACACACACACACAAGCCAAAAGGGCTGTGAAGTAGTTCACTGGGTTTGATCTCTAGTGCTAGAGGAAACAATTGTTGATACCACTGGGCATGGTGGCACACGTCTGTAATCCCAGCACTCAGAAGGCTGAGGCAGGAGGATCACCAAGAGTTGAAGGTTAGCCTCAACTACATAGTGACACCCTGCCTCAAAAAAAGTTGATATTTATTATCAGCATGTGACCATTAAACTTACAAAGATACTTTACTTTAGTAAAAGAAATAATGTAAAAATGTTGTAATTAATGTCATTTGCAAGATTTTATGGATTAAAAGTCATTTTTTTTTCGGTACAGGAGATTGAACTCACAACTTCGCGCATGCCAGGCAGGCGTTTAGGCCACTAAGCTACATCACCAGCGCTATTTTTTGAGACAGTCTCACTATGCAATTCAGGCTAGCCTTGAACTCACTTTGCAGCCCAGGCTGACCTCTTAACTTGCAGCAATCCTCCACCTCAGCCTCTGGAGTGCTGGGATTACTGGCATGCAAGTTGTTTTAAAAAGGTCTTATTGAAGGGAGTTATTTGTGCTAGAAACAAATTGCTTTAGAGTCATTTCTTACATTTGTAGTAGGATTTTCGATTTGCAGTTTTATAACAGGGTCACTTAGTAGGGTGTGATTCATGTTGAAGTTCTAATAAGCATTTATACAATTAACCACAAACTTTTCTAATGCTAGTTCTGGCATATGTTTCATAAAAACTTATTTAGTTGTTATGTTTTCACCTTCAAGCAGCAGAACTCAATTCAGAATGGTTTAAGAAATATAAATTTTTACCTTCCCATATAATAGGCTTCAGATTGGTTAATTGTAGCAGTTCAACATTGTCAGTAAAAACTCATATCCTGTTCAACTGTGTATGAGTGGATTGCTCATTTTTCTCATCAGGATCGCTTCCTCCTTAGGCTAATAGCAAAATGGTTGCAGTTTTTCCACACGTTATATCCATACACAACTTCTAAAGGAAGAAGAACGATATCTCCTCCTGTTTTTGGAGAGAGGAAATTCTCCAAAAATGTCAATCAGATAGTTTTTTTTAAAAACATCTATTTGGCTAGAATTGGGTCATATACTAGTTCCTAAACCAATCCCTGATCATTACCGTTTACTCATTATTACCCCTAATTTGGCATGGTGTTGACATCCCCTGAGGTGGATATTGTTGTGTTAGGGAAGGAGTCTGTTAAGAAGAGAAGTAGGGAATCAACAATGGCTACTGTGGAAAGTAATTTGAAAACCTGTAACTCTTTTCAAAATTCTTATCTTTGTGTTCATATATAAATAGTATTAACAAACTAATTTTTCCTTTTAAAAAACTCAAATCTAGCAGTGGGAAGCCCATTTTCATTTTCTAAGTTGTAATTCACAGGGTTGCATAATATTAAGAGTGAAATATATGGCAGGCTTTACTCTCTTGTCAGTTACTAGAAGATAAAGGAGCTAAGTTCTGTGATGCCCCTTTTCTCAACTGAGGAACACGGGAATTGGAACTGAGAATCTCACTGTAGCAAGTAAATTAATGTGAGACAGCATTTCATAAAACTGTAAACTTCAAATAAAGTTCAGTAAATTAAACTTGGGACCTGTAGGATGATTTATGATTTGGATGTTAGCCTTAAAATTACGATACCTCTTTAAATAGACATACTAACAGTGTCTTGTGCAACCTGATCGGGACCCCTCCTGTCTTTCTCTGACAGCAGCTTTCTTTCTCTCAATAAATATATTCTGCTCTTAAAAAAAAATAGACATACTAGAGATTATGACTTTGAACTAAAATGTATAATGTGACCTAATTGACCCCGTCAGAAATCTAGAGACTGTGTGTGTGTGTGTGTGTGTGTGTGTGTGTGTGTGTAGGGGGTGGTTAAGAGCAAGGGTTCTAGAGTCAGAGTGGCCTTCTAAATTCATATTGAGCCTCTGCCACTTAGTGTGTGTCCTTGGGCAGTTATCTTTTCTGTGTTGTCGTTTCCTCACCTAAAAACTTAGAGTGATAATCATCCTTCAGTAAAGTTGTTGCAAATATTTAGTGAATTCATAACTGTAAAGCACTTAGTGTGCATCATGCTTGGAACATGTTAAATGCCTATGAATATTGTTGTGTATGTATCCATTCATAATTTCCAAAAACTGTTTGACTGCCAAGCATTGTTTTAGGAGCAGCAGTGAATGAAACTGCAAAAACTTCTACCTTTATGGAGTGTACATTTCTAAGTGAGGGAAGAAAGAGAATACCCGAATTCCTAAGTTGAATACTTGTATGTACATTGTGTTAATAATAAATTCTATAAAGAAGAAAAGCAGAAAACAAAAAAGAGAGCTGAGTGTAGGAACTGCTATTTTAGCTGGGTGGACCACGAGGGCCTGATCTAGAGATTACCTTGCTATGTAAATATGGCAGGTGTGAGGGCAGGGGAGTGTGCCAGTAGAGACAGCATTGGATGAGTTTATGCTGAGATAAGAGCTATCCCGTGTTATAGTCAGGAGTCACCTAGGAGGCCAGTATGGCTAGAGTGGACTGATGAAAAGTTATAAGAAAAGAGGATAAGTAATCATGTGGCTGGTGGAGTTTTTGTACTATGTAGGGTATTGTAAACATTATAAACACTACGGCTTTAAAACTTGTGAAAAAAGAAGCCATCAGAATGTTTTTGTCTTGTTTTGATTTTTGACACAAGATCTTGCTATGTAGTTGAGGCTGGGCTTGAACTCACTCTGTAGCCCCATCTGCCTACATAGGCATGTGCCACCAGGATGACCATCAAAATGTTTTGAACATTGATGTGCTGATTCCTGGCTTGGATCATCCTGGCTATTGGTAGAAAGTTGGAACAGTGGAGGTAGAGAAATGGCTTTTGCAGCAAGCAACTTGAGGAATGATGGTGGTTTAGACAAGGGTAGCAGCTATGGAGGTGGTAAATAGTGGTTACATTCTGTGTATTATATTACTAACTACATAGCATGTCATTTCTAAACTGACTTTTCTAATTTCTTTTATATTTCATATGTTTTAATAATTAAAAATTTATCTTCTGGGCGTGGTGGCACTTTCCTGTAGTCTCAGCTACTTGGGAGCCGAAGGCTGGAGGATCACAGGCTTGAGTCTAGCTTGGGAAACTTAGCAAGAGCCTGTTCCCCCCACCCCCCCTTTTTTTTTTGAGACAGGATCTCGCTATGTAGTCCAGGCTGGCCTTTAAATCACCGTGTAGCCCAGGCTGGCTTTGAACTTTCTGCTCTCCTTCTGCCTCAAATTTCTGAATGCTGAGATTACAGGCGCACATCACCATGCCTGTCAAGGACCTGTTTCAAAATTTAAAAAAATAATGAAAAAATAAAAAGGAACTAGGAATGTAGCTTAGCATTCTCTGGGTTCACTTTCCTGTGCTGGGGAAAAAATTAACTTTCTAAATAATGCCAAACTATATATTTTTTGAAGTGTCATGATTCTGGTCCCTAATATTTGGCAGTATATGTGGCCTTGAGGAGGTTACTCATAAGTTACTTCTATAAACAATTCAGTGTAAATCTAGACTCTACTATCATTTACTTTCTTTTTTTCTTTTAGAGACAGGACAGGGTCTTGCTATTAGTCAGGCTGGCTCAAACTCAAACTCATGGCAGTTCTTCTGCCTCAGCCTCCCAAGTGCTGGAATTGAAGTTGGCTGTGGTGGTGCATGTCTGTAATCCCAGCACTTGGGGAGGGAACCTGGGCTACATAGTGCAAGGCCAGCCTGCATTATAAAACAAAAAACAAACCTGTCTCAAAAAAACAAAAACAAACAAACAAGTACCTTCATAAAGAAAAATTTCCCAAAGTTCTTAGTTTCTTTTCTGGGTTTTGATTACATGTTTTAATTTATGCATTAAAGTTATTAGTATTTTAGAATAATTATACATGTATGTGTTTTTTTCTCATTAGTGCAATGCTTAAGTGCCTGAGTATAGAGATTGGTATAAAATGGAAGAAGTAAGGGCCGGGAGTTTGGCTCAGTGGCTTAAGTGCCTGCCCTGGCAGGCGCGAGGTTGTGAGTTCAATCCCCGGTGCCGCAAAAAAAAAAAAAAAAAAAGGAAGATATATCTGCTGTTCACTGTGTAAGAGCTCTGGAATAGGTTGCTGGGGTTTCCACTTCTAGCCATCTGTTTCTAGTTTGTCACTCTGGACAGTTTCCTAATATGTATAACTGGGATAAAAACATTAACCTTTTTGTAGTGTTACTGTGATGTATAATTATGTTATATAGTTATGACATGGTACAAGTAAGACACTTGTACATACTATTGTTACTATTGTCATTATTATTGGGCCAGCAAGCTATGGAATCTCACATTGTTCCTTTCAGAGAAAGAACCAGCCTAACGTTTAAATTAAATTTAAAAATTATTTATTTATTTATTTTTGGTATGGGAATCAAACTCAGGACCTCTGAAAAATAATTCAAATCTTTATTATATCTTAATAAAAATGCCAAAGGGGATTACATGCAATACTACTTAAAATCTTGTGACTTCAGCTTTGATTAATATCTTTGCATGGTTAATCCTAAACTTCCTTCTCTGTTTTAAGACTTGCCAAACTCAGCAGCTTCAGGAGTTTCATTCTTTTTGTTTCTTTGCTCCCTTTTCCAGTTATTAGTTTCTTATCCAGAAGTATCTGTCTGACATTGAACCCTCTCCTTTGCCCACTTGGTTACTCTAAAGAAGTGGTGGCAAACTTATGGCATGTGTTCTGCAGTGGGCTGTTTATATCATTGAAAGCTCTACAAGGTTTCCGTCACTACTCTGAACTGTACAGTAAGGATCAGGAATCAAGAGAGGAAAGAAAAGAAGCTTTGCATACTCAATGAATACTTATACAGCAATATTTTTGCATTTTTGTTTCTGTCCCTTTTAGCTGCCTTTGAGGGTATAACATGTTTTGGATTTTGGTTTTAATAAAGAAATCAGGCCGGGTGTGGTGCTGCGTACCTGTAATCCCAGCACTTGGTGGGAGGCTGAGGTAGAAGGATCACTGTGAGCTTGAGGGCAGCCTGTACTACACAGTGAGTTCAAGGCCAGCCTGAGCTGCATAGCGAGACACTCTCTCAAACCCTCCCCCCGCAAAAAGACGTCTTTTCTTTTTTCCCCCTCAGTACTGGGGATTGGAACCCAGGACTTTTGCACCAAGCTACATCTCCAGCCAATTAAATGATAGTACAGTCTGGATTTATACAAAATTGTTTATAGAAATAACTTACGAGTAAGCTTTCCTCACATAAGGCTACATATGCTGCTACTCAATAGCCAAATATCAGGAATCAGAATCAGAATGAGAATCATGACCCATCAAATATATATATGTATATATATATGTTTTTGCCTTGTTTTGTTTTGTTTTGTGACAGACTCTCACTAAGCTTCCTAGGTAAGCTGGAATTTACAATCTTCCTGCCTCAGCCTCCCAGCGTGTTAGGATTACAGGTGTATACAATTGTGCTTAGTTTTTTTTTTTTTTTTTGTACTAGGGATTAAACCCAGAGACAGTTTGCTACTAAGCTACCTCACCAGCCTCCCCTCTTTTAAATTTTGGAAAAGGGTCTTGCTGAGTTCCTCTTCATCCTCCTGACTCAGCCTTCCAAGCAGCTGGGGTTATAAGTACTGTATGCAATGCTCGCTTCAGCAGCACATATACTAAAAAATTGGAATGATACAAAGAAGATTAGCATGCCCCTGCCCAAGGATGTTAGACGAATTTGTGAAGCATTACAAGTACTGAATGCATCACCTTGTTTAGCTTCTATTTAGCTTCAATAGAATAATTAAATGGTTTAGACTTGTTACAGGACATTAATTTAGAACTTGGGACTTGGTCTTTTTCCAAATAATCATGAACTATAAAAAAAGCAGCTGTCAGTTTGGCCCAGTGGTGTGTGCTCCGGCTAGTCAGGAGGCTGAGACAGGAGGATAGTAAGTTCCAGCCCAGTCTGGGCAATGCAGCAACTCAGCAAGATCCTGTCTCAAAATTAAAAATAAAGGAGACTCAGCGTGTACCTCAGTATGAGGCCCTGGGTTACATCTCCAGTATGGGAGGGAGGGGAAGACAGAGAAGAGGGAGAAGGAGAAAGAGGGGTGCAGAAAGAGGCAGAGAGAGAGAGGGGTGCATGCTGTCATATCTGTCTGATGGGACTGACGTGGGCCTTTGTGACTCCTAGGGCTCAGCAGTAGAAATTTAGAGTTGTCAGATAAAATACATGCAAAATTTGGTACATATCAAAGTAAAATATTGTTTATTTTATTTTATTTTTTGGGACAGGGTTTCACTATGCAGTTCAGGCTGGCCTTGAGCTAATTTTGTAGCCCAGGCTGGCCTCGAACTCACAGCAATCCTCCTACCTCAGCTTCCCAAGTGCCGGGATAATATTGTTTATTTTAAATTCAAATTTAACTGGATGTCATATTTGTATTTGCTAAATCTGGCAGCCATAATTTAGGGAGAGACCTTGTCTAGATAGTACTTTCTAGTACATTTTCTCAAAGATGTATAGGAATGTATGTGTAACTTGATGTAATAGATATCAGAATACTTTCACTTCCAATAACAGAAAACGTAACTCAAATTGATTATAACAAAGCGTTATTTATAGGTTTATATAATTGGAGTGACCCAAGAGAATAAGGACCCCTGGCATGGTTTGATCAAGGCTATCAGGCTTCAGGCCTGTTTTTCTGTAATTCTCTGCAATTTACCTGATACAAGCATTCTTTTTGTCTTTTTTGAGACAGGGTTTCACTGTGCATTTCAGGCTGGCCTTGAACTTACTTTGTAGCCAGGGTGATCCTCTTGTTTCAGCCTCATAAGTGCTGAGATTATAGGCATGAACCACCATGCACAGCCTCCATACAAGCCTTTTATTCAGGTTGACTGCCTTCGGCTCTTGGGATTGCATGGTCCTTCATTCCTAGGAGAGATGGTACTTTTCACAAATATAACACAAAAATCTGAGTTTGACACTAATTGGACGAGTATCACTGTCTTAAAATCAAGTAGCTTTCTGTATAGACTTGAGGAACATCTGAAGGGTTTGTCAAAACATATTTCTAGGCCCTATCCCCAAAGATTGATTCAGTAGGTCTGAGATTGATTTTCGGGAATTCGTAGTTGTATCAAGTGCCCAGATGTTACCGATCTTGCTGATCACAAACCACACTTTGAGAACCACTGCTGTGTCAAATCAGAGCCTACTCCTGAAGCTGAGCAACAAATCAATCTCACCTAAATTCCTTGCTAGCCTGAGAGGAAACCAGGTATACTTTGGGGCAATAATGACAGTGTCCACTAGAGGACTGCTGTTTTTTGTTTATCCAGCTTTCCTTCTCTCTTATTTAGATAATAGCTTTCTGATTTTTCCCTTAGAACTGCTCCTTCCCTGCTTGCAGTCGTGTGGCTTAGGTGAAGTAGACCTAACTCTTTGGTCAATAAGAGTACTTGTCTGGTCACAGTAATTTGCCCAGGAGTAAACAGGGCAGTGATCCTATAGTATAGTCCTGTAGTATAGTCAATGTTTGTTACTGTTTACTGTCTTGATTAGTGACAAGATGACAATCACTATCTCAAAGAGATAAGACTGTAATTAAGGACGACCCATGTGTAAATAAAAACATTGGGTACTTTTATAACTCCCTACCTTCTTCCTGGCTATCATCTAATACATAGTTTCATTACACTACATACTGTATTACTGCCTTCATGATTTTTAACTACACTTACTAATTTAGCCTCTTTAGTGGTCATTAGATTATAAATTTCATAAGGATAGGGACTGACTGCATAATTACTTTTTGGATCTTCAGTACTTAGCCTTATTTTTTGACATAGAAAATACTCAGAATGTATAAACAGAAGAGGGAATGATCAGCTTACTGATGGGGTAGTTATCAGTGTGGGTAAGTGCCTGGGTTGAAGTACCTGAAATTTTGTTGAAGCATAGTATGTGAGAGAGAAGTGATATCCTCCTTCCCACCAGAGGTACCTATTAACTTGACATTTTTTTTGGGCACTACCAGGGCTTTGGTGCTGAGCTAACCCTCACCCCCTTTTATGTTTTGTCTTGACATAAGGTCCTAATGAGTGGTAAATTGCACAGGTTAGGCTGGAACTTGTGATCCTCCTGCCTCATCCTTTTAGAGTGCTGGGATTATAGTTGAGTGTTAGCACGTGCACCTATTAACTTGATTTTTTAATGGTAATTCTTTGTTTTCCTTTATCCTTGCATCTCTAAATGATATGTGTTATTTTTACCTGTTTTTGAATTTGATATACTGTACATGGAATTATATAATATATATTCTGTCATGTTCTTCATTCAACATTGTATTGTTTGTATTGTTTTCATGTAGTGGTAGCTTCTTTTTTGTTAGGGTAAGGTATTTCATTGTGTCTCAGGCTACTTCTGTTGGTAGATATTTGAGTAGTTTCAACTTTTGACCTTAATGGATAATGCTGCCAAGAACAATTTTAATTTTTTTAAATTTTTTTTTTTTTTTGTGGCACCGGGGATTGAACTCTCAACCTTGCGCCTGCCAGGCAGGTGCTTAGGCCACTGAGCCTAACTCCCAGCCCTAGAACAATTTTTATATATACCCTGTTTAACATCAGCATTTTTCTGTAAGATATATGTCTAGGATTTAAAATTCTGGCTTACAGGAATTACAAAGACTATAAGGCAGGGAGGACTATTTTTTGAGATGTTGCAGGAGCAGCAAAATAAAGGAAATCGGTAAAATCTCAGAAAAAAATGAAATTAAATGAAAAGAAACTTATAGACTAAGTTTACTAGTAAAAATGTGGACTGTGAGATTCATTCCTTGATATGGCTGCAAATATGTAAAAATAGAAAATGCTGAAGGAAAGGAAGCAGAAAGTACTATGATCAAATGAAAGCATCAATTTGATGATATTATAGATAATTTTTATCCTAAATTTGTCATTGTATAGTAAGAATAATATTGAAAATACATTTTAAAAAGAGGAAAGTGGGGCTAGAAATAGAACTCAGTGATAAGAGTTCTTGTCTAGCATGAGAGACCCTCAATTTGGTCCTTAGCACTAAGAGAGAGCTGGAGATGGAGATAGATAGATATATAGAGGGAGATAGACAGAGATAGAGATACAGAGAGAATGAGGAGGAAGGGAGAAGGAGATTTACAGATAGACACTAAAGTTTTTTTAAAAATTTAATCTTCAGAAAGATAAGTTTGGAGGTGTCTCATTACTTGAAGTATTAGTAAGTGTGACTTTGTATTAGTTTCCTATTGGTGCCATAACCAAATTATCATACACTTAGTGACTTAAAATTAATTTATTATCCTACAGTTTTGGAAGTCAGAAGTCTTAAAATCAAAGTTATTGATAGAGCTACACTTCTTGGGGCTCTAGGCAGAAATCAATTTCTTACACTTTTTTAGTATCGTCTGAAAGCTACCAGCATTTGTTAGCCCCTAGCCACTTCTTCTATTTCAAAGCTAGTAGGGTTTCTTCAGATCTCTTTGATCTCTGCTTCCATCATCACTTCTCTCACTCTGAGAAGCCTGTTTTCCTTTTATAAGTACCCTTGTAATTACTTTGATCTACCTGGATAATTCAGAATAAAATCTTCCTATTTTAAATATGCAAACTCGCCGAGTGTGGTGGCGCATGTCTTTAATTCCAGCACTTGGGAGGCTGAGGCAAGAGAATCATTGTGAGTTCGAGACCAGCCTGGGCTACAAAGTCAGTTCAAGGCCAGCCTGAACTGCATAGTGAGACCCTGTCTCAAAAAATAGGGCTGGGAGTTAGCTCAGTGGCCTAAGTGCCTGACTGGCAGGTGCAAGGTTGTGAGTTCAATCCCTGGTACCAAAAACAAATAAATAAATACAAACTCTTCTTTGCTAGGTAATGTAACATATTTATAGATTCCACAAATTGGGGTGTGGCTTTATTTTGGAGGTGGACAATTATTCTCTACCATAGACTATTTCTGAGAATAAAATGCTACCAATCCTTTGTTTGTTTGTTTGTTTGTTTGAGACAAGGTCTCACTTTGTTGCCCAGGCTGGCCTCACACTTGTGGTGATCCCCATGCCTCAGTCTCTGGATTGCTGGGATCATAGGTGTGCACCACCACACCCAGTGACCAACCTTGTTTCTTATTGTTGGTTGAAGAATTAAGAGTATAACCTTTACTAGCAGAGAATGAATATTCCATGATACCTGGTACATATATTTAGTATGATGTGAGCTAAAAGACCATTGGAAACTTTTTAAGTTTTGCCTTTGTATACTGTTGCCTTAAGAAAAAAGAGTAATATACTTTGTTAGAAGACAGGTTTGGATTTAGTGTTTACCCACCCTGTGACATTGAGCAGTTCTCATTGATGACAGTAATGCTTCATTTACAAGGATTTTATAAGACATAAAATAAAACTTCCGTATGCACATATAATTTATATATGTGTACACATATACATCTAATGAAATAATTCCTAGTATGTGGCATGGAGCAGGTATTCTACACTGACCTTGAAGTTGAGTGTTTTTATGGTTACAGAAACACAGAAACATCAGAGCGGTTGAGGGGAAGGACTTGTGCTAAAGACTTTTTTTCCTTGTCTTTTTGAGACAGGGTTTTGCTATGCAGTTGTAGCCCAGACTGGCCTTGAATGCTCAGTGATCCCTTGTCTCAGTCTCCTGAGTGCTGAGTGTTTACCCACGCCTGACTATGCTAGAGATTTTGTTTGAGGCAGATGCACTTCTTGATAGAGGCTACCTAACAGTATGTGTTTGGTTTAAGATCAGGAGAGTTAAGGTTTGTGGGGCGAGGTATAATTTATAGCAAGTATGACTAACCATCATTCTTTTTCTATGCTTCATATTTACTTTTTCTATGGGAAAATGAATTTTTTGAGGGGGGTTCAGAATGACTTTTTTTTTCCTGCTTTCAGTAAAATTCCACTGTCATTTTTTTAGCATAATTATTCTTGGATTTTCACCTCATCTCTGTATGGTAAACTTTAATGCTGATCATCTTACACAAGAAATTCAACAATTATCAGGTTCCTTATACCTGTGAGGCATTCAGTACTAGAGATAACAAGGATAAACAAACTGTGTACCCTCAAGGAACTCAAAATCTTGGTACAAAGACAGAGGTCAGCAGCTAATCTATGTTCAGTAAGTTTTATAATAGGCTGATAAACGTTCTTTGAATCAAAGAGTAGGTAGTACTTAATAAGCCCTGAGTATATGAGATCTTTAATGGAAAAATTCTGCGTTATCAGGGACCTGGCCAAGATCACCAACTGCTTGTATGAGGGGTCCAGTGAAAGGATGAAATAAGAAACAGAGACAAATTTAGTAATGCATAATGAGGTGCTGGGAGGTCAGTGCCTCAGGATGGGCAAAGACCCAGATACTCCAAACCAGTCACTATTTATTGGGTGTGTACAATGCAGTGGGTGTATACAATGATAGGAGGGACTAGCGGAAGATTCAGAGGTCAGTAAACCAGTAGGCAGTGGATAATCCTGGGATGTCTCAAGAGGGTGGAGATGATCTTATGCTAAGAAAGATCTTTCTCTGGAGTGTTCTTTTTCTTCTTAATAGTTTTAGTTTACTCTTGGTCGGTGGGAGAGGATGGCCCATCCAGGAGTTAACGGGAAGTCTCAAAAGGGTGGTACCCTAATCCCAAGCCTCCATTTATCCTTTAGGAAATTATGCAAAATTAACCATTATGAATTCATGGTCTCCAATACTTCATGACCTGAGTCTTAAAAAAAAAGCTGGAAAAGGGAATGTGATGTATGACAGAGGGGCAGAAATAGGCATTTTATGAAGCATATATATGAAGGCTTGAAAAGTTAGTGTGTTGGATGGTCTGTGAGTATTTTGGTGTATCTACAGTGAACAGTGTCTGTAGGAAAGGAATAGGAAAATGAGTTCAGGAGAGTGAGCAGAGACCAGACCATGTAGGGCCCTATATGTCATGTTGAAGAGTTTGTTGCCTTTCTATGTAGTAGGAAACTCTTGAAACGTAGTGTGCTAAAACAGTATGGTTATTTTTGATTTTTTTTGTCTTTTTGAGACAGTTTCACTTTGCAGCCCAGGCTGGCCTGGAATTCACAGTGATCCTCCTACTCAGCTTCCTGAGTGCTGGGATTACAGGCATGGGCCACCATGCCCCACACAGTATGGTTAGTTCTGAGACTCAAACAGAGAAGGTAAAGAACCAGGAGATCGGTCTCTGGGAAGCGTGGGGATGGATTTTTGAAAAGGAAAAAATGACTATCAGTGTAAAACCTAAAGTGATTATGTGGATTAATGATAGAAAAGCTTTTGCTAGTGGGATGTGGTGGCACATGCCTGTAATCCCAACCACTCAGGAGGCTGAAATAGGAGAATCATCATGAGTTCGAGGCCAACCAGTGTTAAAAAGAAAAAGCTTTACTTAGACTTTACTGTTTGTGAAAGAACTCACTATGTAGCCCAGGCTGGCCTTGAACTTGCAGTGGTTCTCCTGCCTCAGCCTCCCAAGTGCTGGGATTACAGGTGTGTATCACCACACTGGCTTTTTTGTCTGTTTGTCTGTCTGTTTTCTTTCTTTCTTTCTTTCTTTCTTTCTTTCTTTCTTTCTTTCTTTCTTTCTTTTTTTCTTTCTTTCTTTCTGTGTGAAAACACTTTTTAAAATAATGTTAAGGTAATAAAAATGCTATCTATAAAGTTATAGTAGTGATTAATTGTAATATTCTAGAGATTGTTTTAGGTACAGTAATGAAAATAGACTGTTTAGACCGGAGTATTGGTCACATCATTTCACACACAGGCAATCATTTAATAGGGACAAAAATATTCATTCAGTTATAGCCATGTATCAAACTGCTCCTTTTTTCTGGTGCTGGGAATTGAATCCAGTATTTCATTGAGCTATGTCCTTTTCTTGTAATGGCTAATTTAAGTAATACTGCTATGAACATTGAGTGCAAGTTTTTGTGTGGACATGTTTTCATTTCCTTTGAATATGTGCCTGGGAGTGGCATTGTTAGGACATATTTTATATCCTTGACAGCAAAGTGTGAGAGTTGTTCTTTCTCCATGTCACTGACACTTGTTATTATCTGTCTTTTTGAGTATAGCCATCTTAGTGAGTGTGAAGTTATATCTCACTGTGGTTTTGATTTACATTTCTCTAGTGACTAATGATATTGAGCATCTTTTCGTGTGCTTACTAGACACGTGCTTTGTATATCTTCACTGAAATGTCTATTCAAGATTTTATCCTCTAGGGTGCAAATGGAATTATTTTTTAGTTTCATTTTTAAATTGTTCATTTTCAGTGTGTAGAAATGTTACTGATATTTGTGTATTGGTTTTTTATTTAACGATCTTATGGAATTTTATTAGCTATAATAGCTTCTTGGTTATTCCTTATAATTTTTCTTTTTTTCTCTTTCTCTTTTCTCATAAATAGGTTTATTAATTGGAATTGAAGAAGTACATACTTGGAAGGAGGATCAGTTCTTGAGAGATGAAGCTTTTTTTAAAGGGACTTACATAAATTCCATTTTATTATTTTTTTTGTTTGTTTGTTTTGTTTTTTTTTTGCGGCCCCGGGGATTGAACTCACAACCTCGCGCCTGCCAGGGCAGGCGCTTAAGGCACTGAGCCAAAGTCCCAGCCCTGGCTTTTTTGAGGCAGGGTCGCACTATGTAGCTCAGGCCGGCCTTGCGCTCGCGTTGTAGCCCAAGCTGGCCTCGAACTCACAATGCTTCACCTACCTCAGCCTCCCGAGTGCTGGGATTAAAGGCGTGCGCCACCACGCCCGGCTCCATTTTATTATTAATAGTTTTCTTGGTTAATGAATGAAACAACTAGGCTGAGCATGGTGGTGCACACCTGTAATTCCAGCCTTTGGGAGTCTGAGGTAGGAGGATTGCTGTGATTTTGAGGCCACCCTGAACTACCTAATGCAATGCTGTCTCAACCAAACAAAGAAAACAAGTTTGTTTAGTTTCAGATCATCACCTTGGTAACTGATCTTTGGTTCATCTACAGCTAAGCAAAGTGCATAACTGTGTAGCAGTGCAGATTTAGATTAGTGTTCCCTAAATCATCAAAATATGTTTAGCCATGAATTTAACCTTAGATATGTTTGTTTCTAGCTAAGTGGATTCCTAGGTACCTTTCTTCTGGCACCTCTTTGGGCTGTGTCCCTTTGATCAGCTACGGGTCTCTTTGGCCTCTCTGGGGAATCCCCAGAACTCTGTCAGCCCTGCAGCTTCTGCCTATAGCCCTACGTGGGCCCTGGCGGCATCACCAACATGGCTGCAGCCCAGCACTGCTGTTCTTCCTGTTGCTGAGCCTGGGGTGTTCAGGGGTAGTGGCAGGCTCCTGGAGGCCCTCTGTGCTGCTGCTTCTCACAGAAGACCAGGACAAAGTGCTTTGTGGCCTGACAGCACTAAAGAAAACCAAAGCTCTTACTGGAGTTATGGGGATGACTCTCTCCAGCACTCTCCAGCACTCTCCAGGTGCTCTTTGCTGCCCCAACAGATCCAGTGTCCTGACAGGGAGGTAGCCACATAATCATTATGTCGTTAACACTTTGGAGCATCACTGTAGTAGTGTCTTAGCAGAAGCTAAATGTTTTCCTAGCAGTACTGAGATCTATGTGTGGTTACCAAAACTTTTTTGCAGAGAAATATTGAAATGAGTATGGATCCCTGGATGTAGGTGGACTAGAACATGTTTCTCTGGGCTGGAGTTACTGGTATGCTTTGAAAAGGAATTCTGAATACTATAACTACACACCTCCATCAATGAGAAGGCATGGAAGCATGGTGAAAACTATAGTGTGGACTACCTAACAGATGTCCTGGTTAATGTCTCCTTGGACTTACTGGACTGCAAGTTTGAGCCATTTTTCATGATGGTCTCTCCACTCTTTATTTGCCTTGGACAGCTACACTTCACTAGTGCAAGACTTTTCAGAATGTCTTTGCACTAAGTACTTCAGCATTCATGCACTGAACAAGCAGTGGTTAATGAGCCAAACCAAGACATCAGTGATTAAATCCTCAGAACAGTATTTAGATACTACATTTAGCAAAAGGCGGCAAACTGCTCTCAGTTGGTGACTTTGTGGAGAAACTGATCAAGAGATTGGAATTTACTGGGAGTTCAAGAACACGTGTATCTTCTTTGACTCAGACAATGGATATCACATAGGATGGTTTCCTTTGCCAATAGACAAAAGACAGTTGTATGAATTTGATATCACAGTCCCACTGTTGGTCCAAGGGCCTGGAATGAAAGAAACCAAATAAGATAAGCAAGATGCTTGCTGCCAGTACTGACTTGGGTCCTATTTTGGACATTGCTGGCTATCTCCTGAATGAGAACAGCTGGATGGAATGTCCTTACTGGCCATGTTGAGAGGCAGGAGGAGTTTGACCTGGCAATTAAATACCCTGGTAGAGTATCAAGGAGATGGCTGAGATGTCACTGACCCAACATGTCCAACCCTGAGTCCTGGAATATCTGTGTGTTTTTCAGACTGTAATTGTGAAGATGCTTGTAGCAACACTTGTGCTTGTGTGAGGATGATGTCAGCACTGTGGAATTAACAGTGCTGTGAGTTTGATGACAGGAGGTGTTTGTAGAAGTCTGTAATCTGACTGCAGACCCAGACCAAATCACTAACATTCCTGAAAGTGTATACTCAGAGCTTTTAGGAAAGATGAATTATCAGTTAAAGAAAGATGTTACAGTCCCATTCTGGGTTAACCTGTCCTACCTCAGGGTTTTTTTGTTTTTTGGTGTTTTTTTTGATACTGAGGATTGAACTCACAACTTCACACCTGCCAGGCAGGCGCTTATGCCACTGAGCTAAATCCCTGGCCCTATTTTTTGAGACAGGGTCTCACTATGCAGTTCAGGCTGGCCTTGAACTGACTTTGTAGCCCAGGCCAGTCTTGAACTCACAGTGACCCTCCTGCCTCAGCCTTCTGAGTGCTGGAATTAAAGGTGTGCACCACCACGCCGGGCACCTCAGGGGTTTTTGACTGTGGATACAGGATTGGCCCTTGCCTTATGCTCAGCAGTCATGGTAGTTCAGAACATGAAGGTTCTCAGAACACCCTCTGTAGTGATGGTGTGCAGTCTGCATGGCTGGATCCCTGCATGCCTCTTCTGATGAAGTGATTATAGTAGGAGTCATAGGTTTTCTTCAAAAATGTGCCTGGAAAAGCTCTGAACTGGCTGTTATAAGTCCTATTTAAAAAGCAACCCAATCAGCTGATTCCTTGTGCAACGTGTTAAGCTGTGAACTCTGCCCGTAAGTCATGAGTGGCTGTCTTTGCTGTCTTCCCTCAGATGGTAGTGAACATGCCTGAGGTCTTTGTATTTATCATGTCCTTTCTGTCATGACAACACAACTTTTGATTATTCCCTGTGTGGTCAAAGTCTGAATTTGTAAATCCACTCAGATTTATGACAATATTTGACATTGAGTGAAAATCTGTGTATTACTTTGGAGTTTATCCAATTCTTTTTGTTACAGATGAAACAGGAAGTACATTTTAAGTGCTTCATTTGTGGAAATCATTTTTATGCCAGTAAATCTTCCAGTGACTTCTTGTACCAGGTCTAATTCCACTATTTGAAGACCTCTCTCTTCCTCTTTGGCTCAAACAGCTGTAAGGGGTGGGGTTCAGGTCAGAGATTCTTAACCCGTGTCTGTGGAACATAATAAGCTTCAAGGAGCAAAGAAAGGTCCTTTGACCAGGTTCCCAGAGCTGGTTGGGTATCTCTCTCTGTCTGTCTCTCTGTCTCTGTGTCTCTGTGTCTCTGTCTATCTGTCTCTCTCTTTGTCTTTCTCTCTCTGTTTTTGAGACAGGGTCTCACTGTATTGCCCAGACTGGTCTTGGATTCCTTATACTCAAGTGATCTTTCTGCTTCAGCCTCCTGAATGCAGGAATTCCTATGAATTTTAATTAGTCAAAGATAGAAATAGTCTTACTTCTTTTCAGTCAGAATAGCTTTCATTTATTTTACTTTACTAATTGCATTGGCTAGAACCTAAAAGTATGGTGTTGAATAGAAGTGGTAAGAGCAAGCATCCTTATGTTGTTTCTAATCTTAGGGAAAACATTCCATCTTTCACCAGTAAGTATAATATTAGCTGTAGGTTTTTTATAGATACTCTTTATCAGATTGAGGAAATTACCTTTTCCTATTTTTTGAATGTTTTGTCATGAAGTGGTATTTCTGTATTTATTGAAATGATCATGCAATTTTGGCTCTTTCTTCTGTTAATACACTTTATTTCCTTGATTGATTATTTTTGGTTGTTGTCAAACCAGCCTTGCATTCCTGAAATAAATCTCACTTGGTTATGGTATGTAATTCTTTTTATACGTTGCTGGAGTTGGCTTGCTAGTGTTTTGTTGGGAATTTTTGTGTCTGCGTTTATAGAGATACTGGTTTATAATCTTTTATTGTGTTCTTTTCTGGTTTTGGGACCAGGCTTTGTGGGAACCACAGGGGAATACAGACTTCATGGAATGAGTTGAGAAGTGGTCTGTCCTCTTTTGGTACATTTTCATCCTTTTTTTTTTTTTTTTTTTTTTTTTTTTTTTTTTTTTTTTTTTTTTTTTTTTTTTTTTTTTGAGACAGGGTCTTGCTGCGTAGTTCAGGCTTGCCTGGATTCACTATGTAACCCAGGCTGGCCTCAAACTCATGATGATCCTCCTGCCTCAGCCTCTCCAGTGCTGGGATTATATGTATATGCTGTCATGCTCAGCCATAATTGAATTTGGCTTAGGATTGGAGAATATAAGTCTTGATACCCCAGCAAAGAATTAATGAAATTTCTGGTAGTCCAGTGAAATCTGTCTAGGATGATCCCTCAGTTGACTAAATATAAAGGCCTATAAAAATTAGAGATGAAAGAGGCTTAGAGATATGATAAAATATTATATAGATAATTAGACCAGGGATTTGAAGAGGATTTTCCAAAGTTACATTGTTAGGTTATATCTGATCCAGAAGATTTTTACTGTATACAAATAATTTTTATTTATCAATAATCAATAATCTGTGAAAAGGTTTTCTTTTAAGAAGTTTCAGTTCCATGTGTTTGTGAACAATGCTAAGAAATAATATTGTGTTTATTTGAATGGTGGTGTATGCTTGTAATCCCAGTACTCAGGAGGCTGAGGCAGGAGGATCACTGTGAGTTTGAGAACAGCCTGAATTATACAATGAGACCCTGTCTCAAAACAAGAAAGTATTTGAATGGAATAGATCTAAAATTTGTCATGCCTAATCACCCTGTACTCCAACTGGAGAAGTACTTCAACATATAATTGACATATAATTTGTTACTATCAGGAGGAAATTATTTTTAGTAGTAGTATTGGTATTTTTTGGTGTCTCCAAGGAGTTTAACTGAAAGAAAGAAAAAAAGAAAGAGAAAGAAAGATGGAAGGAAAGAAGGAAAGAAAGAAAAAAGAAAGAAATAAATCGTACTTCAGTTTTACTGAGCTAAGAAACTCAACTAAAACTACCTGCTGAAAACTGGTTTTCTGTCTCAATGATTCAGATTCCATGTAGTGATTGGCTTTTATACTATTTTCATTCAGTTTTGCCAACTTCTGATCTGGGGTTGGGATTTAGCTCAAAGCAGGTTGATTGGTGGAGCACAGGAAAGGGTTAGTGCTGCTAATGAGCATGGTGCAGAGAAATCCTTCCACTGGGGAAAAATTGCATTTGTCTATGCATGAGCAAAGCTGTTCTGCAGTTCAGTGCTGCATGCCAACTAGCCAGCAAAGTTTGGATTTGACTGTGGCAGCATACTGATATGAAGGAGAAATTTGTTTTAATTATTGTCTTTTAAAGGAAGTTGGTTAAAGCTGTTCTTTTCCTTTTAGAAAGATGAAATGTTTTTTGTTTCTCTCCTGTTTGCATAATTTTAATTTTAGGCTTTCAAAAGTTGAATATTTAATTAACGTAACTTTTTTTTTCCCTTGAAGATAGTCATTTGTTTTGCTCTGAGTAGCTTGATAAAACAACAATTTTTCTAAGTATCTTTCTTTATCTACAGTTATATCATAGCATCTGGGTAGTTCTAATTCATTGTATTTTTATTGCAATGAAATGGAATAGACTTGTGAGTTTTAGTAAATATATTGTAGAAGTTGTTTTGTTAGGACTGGGAGTTTGGCTCAATGGCTTAAGCGCCTGCTGGGCAGGAGGGAGGTTGTGGGTTCGAGCCTTGGTACCTCAAAAAAAAAAAAAAAAGGAAAAAGAAAAAGAAGTTGTTTTATTACCTTTGTATTTTGAACCTTTTTATAGTATCTGGTTATTCACAAATACAAGTACTGGAAATTTTTTTCTTATTCCTTAATTACAAGCCATGATTACAAAAAGCTGGCTTAATGTTTCTAGAGATTGAAAATTCATTCCACTAATGTAGTCAGTCACACTACTATGGTTAAAATGTTCTATTTAAGTAGTCAGATGATGTATTTCAAGTTTATTGTATGTCTTTCTTTGGTAATATAATTTGCCTTTGGCAGCATTTAGAGGGATAATCTTTTTATTTTCTTGGTATTTACCCTAAGTATTATATAACAAAGGTTTATGTGAATAAAACACTTTCTTAAACTGAGATTTTTTTTTTTTTTTGTCTTTTTGAGACAGGGTCTCACTATGCAGTTCAGGCTGGCCTTGAGCTCCCTTCGTAGCCCAGGCTGGTCTCAAACTCACAATGATCCTCCTGCCTCAGCCTCCTGAGTGCTGGAATTACAAGCGTGCGCCACCACGCCCAGCTAAACTGAGAATTTTTACATCAAGGATATTTGTTATAGAATTTCCTATTTGGAGGGTATATGTTATAAGAAATATGGCAAATTGAAGGGAGATGTTAAGAGGCTTTGAAAATATCTTATTTTTCATTTGATTGATTAAACTGAGTAAACTGTTCCTTAAATGCTTAACTATAAAAAGGAAACATAAGGCTGGGGGTATAGCTCAATGGCATAAGCATCTGCCTGGCAAGCACAAGGTCATGAGTTCAATTCCTGGTACCCCCCCCAATAAAAGTAAAAAAATAAAAAGGAAACATGGATTAGTAGTAGTTTATTTCTTTTTGTAATAAAATTTATTTATTTATTTATTTTGGTACCGGGAATCAAACTCATGACTTTGCGCTTGCCAGGCAGGCAGGTGCTTGTGCCGCTGAGCTAAACCCCTGGCCCTATAATAAAATTTAAAGGCAAATTCTGATCTATTTGTTTGTTGTATGTCTCTATACTAAATGAACAGTAAGAGTTAACTAAGCCAGAAGTACTAGGGATTTTCCTCCTAATACAGGAATGACTACTTTCATGTTTGTCATTTTGGTTCTGCATGGTTTAGGGATAACTGAAATAAACATTTTTGGCACTTGCTATGCTCTCTTTGTTGAACATATTTTGTGCCATAAGAAATAGAGCCTTTTAAGTGGTCGTAGGGTCAGAACCTGAGCCACTTCTGCTTGTCTTGGGTCAGCCTCCCAAGGTGGCAGGATTACAGGCATGCAACACGACTCCTGGCTGTGAGCCTCTTCATAGTTTAATCTTAGTTCTCTCTTATTTATTTATTTATTTTTATTTGTTTATTTTGGACAGTGTCTTGCTATATACAGGCTGTCCTTGAACTCACTCTGTGGCCCAGGTTGGCCTCATCGTGATCCTCCTGCCTCAGCATCCCAAGTGCTGGGATTACAGGCGTGCGCCACCACGCCTAGCAGTTCTCATTTTTGTTTCATGATGTAATCTGGCTCACACTCAAACCCATTTCGCATCTGTACAAAGTACAATAATGGG
Organism: Dasyprocta punctata; assembly: GCA_004363535.1. NCBI lineage: Eukaryota > Metazoa > Chordata > Mammalia > Rodentia > Dasyproctidae > Dasyprocta > Dasyprocta punctata. The sequence goes on along the minus strand of RJWM01007020.1, from coordinate 288 downwards.
AAGAAAAAAATCCCCCTTTGAATCAAAGGTCTGACTAGAGCAGTGGTTCTGTTTGCTTTGTTTTTTCTTATGCTGGAGGCTGATCCCTGGGCCTCACACATGCACAGTACTCTGCCATCCAGCCATCCAGACCTTGTTTTGAGAACCCTTCATGCCTTAAACTTTATTGGAGAGCCTAAAGAGTTTTTGTTTGATTATGTTTTAGAAATTAAAACTGAACAAATCTAAATTTTTATTCATAAAAAACTCATTACATGTAACATAAATAACATTTTAATGAAAAAAAAA
>RJWM01007019.1:0-80556 GCA_004363535.1 Dasyprocta punctata | reverse complement strand
TGGGCGTCACACTAAACAGTGGCAGGGACCGGATCCATACCTGGGCACCCTGATTCTACTATGTCCTGGACCACCAATCTGTTTTTCTCTTTTGAGACAGAAACTCAGAAGTTGTAGTTTTTTAGAACTAGAAGCCTGCTGTTATCCAACTTCAAGTCGTGTCGTCTCAAACTAACAGCCATCAATACTGTTTCATGATCAAGTCTTCAATAACTTTTTTTACAGAATAGAAGTGTCAAATGCAGAATTTTTACCATTAGTAAAAAGTTCCAGAGAGCTAAGTTTGCACATCAGCCCAAGGAAAACACAGACATGAAAAGCACAAACTCTTCTTTGTAAGTGGTGGCCCCAAGATGAAATGCCTGTGACTGCCTGCTCTCCCAGTGAGTCACAGACACATGTACTCCTCCGTCACTTGGCTGTCACCATCTAGCATGTCCTAGGTGACTAGGGAGTCACACATCCTCACCTGTCTCACTGCAATGACCAAAAAGCAAATAAGACCACGGGCTCAAAGAAGCAGCAAACCTTAAAAGCTCCATCTGGAAAACTTGCTGATCAGAAAGCAAAACAAGAGAAAGGCAAATTGGCGGGGAAGATAGGATTCTTAAGGGAAGTGTTAGCTGCTCAGAGATCCCATGTAAGAAAGAAACCCACTCGCACTTCCGGCTCCCCAGATACCCCTTCCCAGCCGAGAACCTCTCACCGAATCCACCAGCAGCTTCTTGCTGGATTCCCCAATGCTCTTCAAGGCCACATCCACATCCTTCTGCCCAGGGAGGCAATTCACGCAGTTATTCAAGGAGTGTGAGACGGCTTTGGCCACCTGAATACACACAGGGGGAGAAGCAGTATAAGCGGCTTTCAGTACAAATATTCTTGCTCATTTGTTGGAAAAGAGGAGTCAAAATATGCAAAGCAGATACAGACGTAGCAATTGCCTACCAGTATCTACCCTACACTGTTTACTGAATTAAATCAGCTTGCCCAGGTCTCTTGGCCAAAAGCAAACTTCCACCCCCTTGCTGGGGTTAACATCCTGTGATACAGCACATCCCACCTGGTCCCCAAAGCCAGGCTGAGTCACGGCTCTGGGACTCAGAGTTCTCCAATGTGAGGTCAGGCTGCAAAACACAGATATCTTACATCAGGAAAAGTAGAAATATCTCTCATTTGGAGAATCCTGCTGAGGTCTCCTAGATAGAAGTAGGCCTTCAGTTCTTCCCAGCACTCTTAGCTGGACCTGTGGCTGGTTTCAGCTCAGTGACCCTCTGCTGCCATCTCCCGGAAGCCTCATTCTGCAAACGGATGCTCTGAGCGCTTCCGTGCCAACCTGGTGCTGCCTTTAAGAACGTCTAAGTGGCCCTCTGTCTGTGCTGTTTGGTACCCTCAGTCAAATGGCAAGTGAAGTCTGATCTTTGGAGGTGGGCTGTGTCCTCCCCATTAAATTAAAGCATCTCTTTCCTGGGTTCATGTCTGGAACTGTCTCCAGGTGGTTCCTAGCCAAGTGGTTTCATCAGGTAATTGAAAAATCACCCAGAGAGGACTAGAAAGTCAGAGGTAAAAACTTTTGAGTGACTGGAACTTGCTACCTTATCTCACCGGCTTAGGCGAATGCATGAAGCACATATAGACCCCACCTGCACGTGGCCTCACCAGCTGCTCAACCTTTAAGCACAGGTTCCATTCTCTCTGTTACCATGAAATAAGACTTACAAGCGTGAGCATCATGTTTGGCCGGCATTATTAGGACACTCTCGAAGGCTCGGAACACACCTGCTCAGTTCAAGAATTGACACCAGGAACACAAGCCCAGGAGACAGGCTGCGGACACAGGCACGTGGTGATGATCAGAGCACGGTTCCCAGTCCTGGCCTCACCTGAGCTAGTCTCTGTTGACTCTCTGCATCCCCGGGTGCAATCAGGGCCTGCTTGGCTTCTTGGATGAGCATGGCAGAGCCCTCCATCACGTCTCGAGCAGAGTCCAACATGGCATGGGCAGCCGTGGGGTCACTGGTGGATGCGGCCACTCCCCGGGCAGCCTGAGCCAGCGTCTTCAGAGCTTGAGCTGTCTCCCTAGCAGCAACACCTGGAGAAGGAAGCCCACCAGACTTGCTGTTTGATTCCATCTAACAGGCAGATTCTTACTTAGAAATAGGCTTCTGGACCAGGGCCCAGCACGGGGAGAACTCCAGATTGATGGTTATAAAATTTGAATTGCTGTGCTCCCCAAAGTAGTGGCCCTGAGCCAATTCAAGAGAGACAGGATAACAAAGCAAAGCTAAAGACTGTGTCCCTCTGGCTTTTCTTGCTCTGATTGCCTCACGTCCCTAGACTGAAAACACCAGGTACAGAGGACCAGGTATCCAGGTGGAAGCACTCAGGTGGGTCCATGGCTAAGTTTTGGAAGGTTAATTCAATTCACTTTTCTCCGAGATTGCCTTATTGAGCCATAATGGACATACACATAATAAAATGGACAAATCTAAGTGAGCAGCTCAGTGAACCATCACCATCATCTCTGACAATGCCCCTCCCCTCATGCCAGGAGGAATCACTATTCTAGCATCTGCCACTTCACACTAGCTTTAACTATTCTGAAAAACCTATGTTAATGGTAACAGAACCACACAGTATGCACTCTTTGGGTCTGTTTTCTTCCTCTGATCATCACCTGGAGGGATACACCCAGGTTCTGTAGTAGTTCATTCTTTTTAAGGGTCATGTAGTATGTCATTACATGAACACCATGGCATTTGTTTATTCTTCTATTGATAGGCATTGGGGCTGTTTCCTGTTTTGGGCTATTCTGAATAAATATCCCAAGAAAGTTCTTATACATTGTTACAGTTTGCATCTAGATGTTCCCCCAAAGCATCATGCGCTTATAGGTGAAGCTTTTCTGAGCTGGCTGGCTTTAGGGTATGTGAATATGCAGTAAGGGTGTGTGATAACTAAAGAGTCCACTGGTTGGTTTAGCATAGTTGTGGGTATAGAAGAGGGAAGGCACACCTTGGGTATGGGCGGCACCAATCAACAGGCATTTTGCCTGGATGGAATAAAACAGGAAATGGGAGCTTGCTGCTTCTGGCCTCCCTCCTACCCTGCCATGGACTGTTTCTCCTCTGCCATGCTGCCTTGCTTTGGTGCTAGCTGAATATGGACTAAAACCTACAAACTGTGAGCTAAAATAAACCTCTCCTCCTTTAACTGATGAGTGTCAGGTATTTTAGCTCAGCATTGAAAAAGTAATTAAGACATACATATATTCAGATGGACATACGGAGTCATCTTAATGGGCCCAGATCTAGATGAATTGCTGGGCAACACAGTAAGTGTATATTTAGCCTTGGAAGATCCTACAAAAGCAGTTCTCTGAAGTGGTTTTACCATTACATACTCGGCCAGCAATGCCTAAGAGTTGCAGCTCTCTCTGACCCAGCCAAGTTTCTGCACTTCAGTCACTCTGGTAGCTGTGTAGCTGCATCCCAGCCCGTCCCAGGTTTAATGTTCAGTAACGATGTTCAACACTTCCTAAGATATTTAATGGCTATTTGGATATCTTCACCTGGGACGTGCCTGTTTATCTGTAAATCGACTTCTAACCAGATGCTGGATTGATGATAAGCTATGACTCTAAAGTAGTCTTTTAAAACCGCAGCATCCCCTCATGCAGGATCAATGCAAGTCTAACCACACAGCAGTGGAAATGTGGCACACGGAGAAGGTGGAGATGAGAGGCACCAGGGCACTCAGAGAGAACCTAAGAACCACAGACAGCGGACCGTGGGGCTATCTCCCTGAACGGTTCACATTCAAGGCCTGGCATTAGCAGTACCCTCTTCATAAACACACTGCCCAGGCAGCACCAGAACTGGCTCTAAAGATCCCCAGCCTCCAGCTCCACCACTTGTTAGAGAGCTTTCTGGGACAGAACACCGTGAGGACTTCCTATTAGAACACGTAAGATGTTCTACAGATCAACCTCTCAGCGTTGAGACAACTGTCTTCGACAGGGCCTGTGGGTGTGTCCAGGGACCCCTGACCTTGGCCTTCACCAAGGGTGCTCTGCTGAGCCAGCACAGATGCACCAGGGGGTCCTCAAGTTACTGAGGATACAGTGGTGAGTGGGAAAGGCCCCAGACCCGTGAAACGAGATAGCATGCGGCCACAGACTTACTGATATGGAAACACTGTGTATGTCTCGAAGTCTTACGAAGGCAGATTACAAAGCTGCCGATCTACTGTTTACCACAAGGCTAGTGGAATGAAAGAACTGTAAATGAAGGGTTTTTTTTTTAATGGCATAAAACACAAAGGTAAATAAAGCTGGGGCAGAGGAGAGAAAAAAGCTGTGTAGAACAATCATTTCATTTCAGGCTTCAGTTTTTGGCACGAGGTGGAAGATGTCAGTGTTCAGAAGACTCCCAGATGTGATTAGCCCTCCTCTGGCTCTGCCACTGCTGATTAGCTTTGGGGTCTAGATCGCTTTTTCGTTTGGCCTGAGTTTCCCACAGGTTTTAGGAGAGGCTGAGGTCCTAGTATTGATCACTGAACAGTCAAGGATATGGTTTCTAGATCGCTCTGTGTTCCCATTTAATATTTGGACTCTTGAATCTATGTCCACTTGAGCTGTATAGGAATTTGGAAGAATATTGACCTATGCAGTTAGAAAAGGCATATTTATGCAAAGACCATTTATGGGAATGTCTTTTATAGACCCGGACAATTTTTACAAGGTAGTAACTGGAAGCACTAAACGCCAAAAGCCTAAGTTTGTGTAGCCAACATATTTTCTGCCAAGGCCTCTCTGTGAAATCCCCAGGCACATCAAGGATCCTCTTCAGAAGGATCAGGTTTCGCAGGAAGAGGAAACCTCACTATCCAAATGAGGAGACAGGTCACCAGGGGCCAGAGAGTCCAGGGAAGATCTACTGCTGCACATGCTGCATACAGAGCCACATCCTCAGGGGCAACTGTGACAGAGTTGTAGGTCCACACAAGCACTGCCCTCCACGAAACTGTTCTGGGAGTCAAGAGGGCATCATAACGCCAAATTCACTGGTGGGAAATTAGAAAGCTGTCTTCTGTTTCAATCACCACAATCTTTTGAAAAGAGATCACACTTACGGGATTCTTGCCATATGTATCTTAAATTATATGCTAGAGCAGAGTCTTACGGAGACCTAGCAAGTGATAGGAAATATACTACCAGCTTCACAATGTTTGTTACTCCTTGTCAGATTCGTGTGGATTATGTGTCCAGACAGTACTAGGCCACATAGCAAGCTTACAAGGTCGCAATCACTTATGATATAAATCTTTAACCTGTTTCAAAATATTCGCAAAATGTTCTGTCTATGTAACTGTATCAGCCATGTAGAAATGATTAGACTTTGAGAATTGCACTGGCCAAACAAAAACACTTGCTTCAAAGGCACCCAGGTGACAGGTAATGTGCAGCCTCTGGGGGGACAGAGCCACAGAGTACTTGTTCACAGGTGCTCCCTCTTTGCTTCCCATTTACTCTTCAGCTTTGCTGAAACTGACTTCAACAAGGAGTTAAGGGTTTCACCACCTAATTCCTAAAGCTAACTGATGCTTTTTTTTCTTTTTTTAATTTTTAAAAAAATTTAAAGGAAATAAAACAATAAAATGGAACAAAACAAAATAATGAGAACAATATTGGATTACAAAAACAAGACAGTAGGAAATCCCCCAATGGTAAATACATTGCATACTGTTATCCTCTAAGTAGATGCTCAGACTACCGGCCTTAGGCCTACAAAGTCAGTTAAACTATATGGCTGTTAAGCTGTTTCCTTACTTCAGTTGCTATCATCTCAGCCTGTGTTCCTCCAAATCAGCTGGCTGCTTGGCGGGGCAGGGTAGGGGGTCTTCTCTCCCAGCCTGTGTGACTGCTGCAAGCTCACGGGAGGGTGCGGCCTGCCTCCTTGGTTCTCTCCTGGCTGGTGTGACTCCTAACTGATGCTTTTAAATCCTCTCACATGACTTTCTGGGCATACAAACATCATTCTCCTGGTTTCACTGTCCTCTCCAGAACTGTAGTTCCTATGTTTTTGTTTTGTTTTTTTCATTTTATATGTAACTATTCTTTTTTTTTCTCTTTGAAATAAAATGGATTTGAAAAAAAAAAGAAAAAGGAAAAGAAAAAAGTTCCTATGTTTTAAAAACATTTCTTTCTTCTTTAGCTAGTTGGGTTATTTTGGGTTATAGCTGCCTAACTTTTTCTTATTCTAACACTTACTGTAGGCAAACTCAACTACTTTCACAGCTTCAATCATTAATATTTTACTAATAATTTTCAAATCTGTACCTCCAGCCCAGCCTTTTCTCCTGATTTCTGGAGCCTAAGAGCTAGCTGCCTAATGACACCTCTACTTGCATATCCTCGAGGTACTTCCAGTGAATCAAATCCATTGGAAGTTGAAAACAGCTGGTGTGAACGTCATTCCTCACCTCTGCCAATGTCCCTGTGTTCCTGTCCTGGGGATGCATGCAACTCCTGATCTGGCTATCAGACCAAACACTTAAGAGTTGCTCATGTCACCTTCCTTACCTTTCTCAGACAATGTCTAAGCAGTCACAAAAACTGTCAGATCTCTGCATCTTTAGTCTACTACCTTATTCTACTGCTGCTATAGTTTGGATCTCAAATGTCCCCCTAAAGTCCATGAGATAAAGAAGTTCCAAAGAGTGGTGCTAGTGGAAGGTGGTAGAACCTTTAAAAGTGAGGGCTAGAGGGAGGGCTTTAGTTCACTGGGGAGCCCCCTCCCCTCTTCTCACTCTTTTTGCTTCCTGGCCATGAGATGAATGGTTCTGTTCTACCACATGCTCCTGCCATGAGTTGTTGCCTCACCAATCGTGGACTGGACCCTCTGAAACACTGAGCCAAAATACAACCTTTTCTCTATAGAATTTAATAATCTCAGGTGTTTTGTCATAGTGATAGACACCTGACCAGCACATCTTCAGAACAGTAGCACCTCTCATCTCAGTGAAGGCAACAGCCACAGCTAAAACCTCACCAGGATTTTCACATGTGTGTCAGTTAAATGCCAAACTATTCATATTGCCTTATGAGCCCCTTTAGGATCCAAACCTGGACTAACTTTCTGGCCCTATCTTCTTACCTCTCACCTCTCTAATTGCCTTTTACTTGCACTTTCTCATCTCCTGGGCTCAGCCTTCTTCCTTCTCTTCAAGACACCATACACACATCCCCTGCTTTCACACACCATCAGTGTCTGCCAAAGCTAACTGGCGCTACATCTAGGCAGTTTTTCAGATAACGTTGAGGCAGCCTGCCATTCTAGATAGGGTACCACGTGATGCAATTTGCAAAGCAACTTTCTATCTATCAAACATGTATTTCATTATCTCCATAGAATCTGCCAAGACTTTGGAAATGTGCACGAGCATTTCAAACGTAAGCCTCTCATATACCTTACACTTTGTAAGAATTTATACACACGCTTCTTTCTCCCAGAACGCTAAAAACGTCTTAAACCATCTTTAAAACCCCGGTCAGGTGTCAGTTCTGCTCAATTTCCTTTACTGCCCCTTGAGGAGAGAATCCTATATTCTTATGTTGCAGGTACAACATTGTATCCTAACCTCTTTTGTGTTCCCATTGTGCTCCTTTTATTTTTTTTCAGAGTAGTAAATAGGCACAGTTTTAAAAAGAAGAGGATTTTGCTTGCAGTAATGGAATTACTACAAACTGTGAATTTGCACATCAACCTTCCCACAGAGAAGCAACTGGAAAACACACTGAAACATTTGTTTGAAGTGACTAGAGCAATACCAGGGCACCGAGATAAAGAGGACCAAGATGCTGAGCAGAAGGAAATCAGAGCGGTGTGGACGAGGCTCAGGGCTGCTTCTTTCCTCAAGGCAGCTCCGCACGGCCAAGAAGTGGAAAAGCTGAGAAAGCCCAGCCCATCTCACGGGGCCAGTTAGTAAGTGCAGTGCTGAGCCCAAGAAACAGAATCACCCTGGGAAACAGCAGTGCCCTGGATGGGACACTCGAAAGGCCACTGCCCACAAGGTCAACTGGAAACAGACCTCCTGGTTTCCAGTCAGCACAGTCCATGCTTAGGATGGCAAGGTGTCTGCCTAACCCCTCCCAGAAGCAGTTCTGCAGCACAAGTCCGCTATTTATTTTTATTTATTTTATTTTTGTGTTTTTGAGTTCAGGCTGGTCTTGAACTCACTTTGTTGCCCAGGCTGGTGTCAAACTTGCAACGATCCTCCTGCCTCAGCCGCCTGAGTGCTGGGATTACAGGCATGTGCCACCATGCCCGGTTGTCTGCTTGCTTCTTGTTGGCTTCCCTCCTCCTGCAGATTCCGAGATTTTCACCCTTTCCCTCTACCTGTAACTGTCTTTCATCTTTGAAAGTTTCATTGCCGTCCTATTTATTATCGTCCCTTTGGCTTTTAAACAATTTCTTTACATTAGTGGGACATCCAAAGTCAGAGACAGTTCCAGGGGTCTGTCGAAACCATCTGGCTGTAGTTTAATATGAGTGATCCACAAATGGTTTAGGGATCATTCTACTAGTCATTGTACGCTTAGTAACAAGCCCAGTGACCAACACAGGGAAAGTACTCGAAAACTATGTGAACTGCTGGGAATGAGTCATGATGGTTGCTGAGTCAGTGACCTCACTTTCTGGAACCCCAAAGTGGACTGCACCTGGCCGCCTGGCGGCATGAAGGGCCCTGCGGGTCTCACCTGTGTAGTGCTCGTTGCCTTGAGCAGCACAGGTGAGGAGCTGTGCCATGGAGGAACCCACTGCCTTCGACGTGCTTCCCAGGTCTTGAGCACATTTTTCCAGCTATAACAACATCCAAAAAAGGAGAGAACTCAGGGGGAAGGAAATATTCACCCGTCTCAACATAATTTACAACGATCAAGCAGAGCAAACCTTAAGCATGAGCTCTTTCCCACTGAACATACCCACGGTACTAAGCAGCAGCAGCACAGTGTGGAAAAGAGCCCAGCTTCACAGTCAATGAATCTGGGCGCACACCCTGCCCCCTATTACTAGCTGAGGGTCTCTAGCCTGTTTCCTGAAATTGTAACACCTAGCCGAAAGGATTTTCAGAAAATGAATGTAGGTTCTCCAAGAATGGTAGAGACTAGCATTATACCTTTAGAATGTAATTTAGAAAGTCTAAAATGATTTCTTTATTAATTATGCCTTGGCAGAAAGTGGGTAGACAGCTGTGGCATCTTACCATGCAGCACCATTAACGCTGTTCAGTTTGATCACTATTCTCTCTCTCTCTCCCCCACTCTTTCTTTCTTTGGAACCGGGTCCTGAACTCAAGACCTCGCACTTGCCAGGCAGTCACCATGCCACTGACCTATATCCCTGGCCCCATCACACTTTAAAGAGTTCAACAGGAAGGAAATCCTTAAATAATAGAGGTGTGGGGTGGTAAATGAAAGCATATGAATAGGCAAAGTGCTCGCTTCCTGTAATAAGCATGTTATCTTGTTTTGTAAACTTCAGATAAAATTCAGAGAATGGGCCAGGTGTGGTGGAGCATGCCTATAATCCCAGCACTCAAGAGGCTGAGGCAGAAGGATCACTGTGAGTTCAAGGCCAGCACCAACTACATAGCAAGACTGGCTCAAAAAAACAAATAAAAACACAATCAACAGAACAAAGCTGGTAAAGACAGGGCATGCACTGTCCTTTGATTAGTCGACAGGACAACACTTTGAAAGAGAATTTGCACTGCATTGTAACAGTGCAGAAAGGCAGAAGGAAACAGATGCACTTTTAGTGATCCAACACCTTTCTTATAAGAGCCTTTGCCTTCTAACAAAAATAGATGCAGGCCCATTATAGCCAACAACACAACGCAATGCACATTTATTTTCTCTCTCAAATTACTTTTTTTTAATGTTAGGAAAAAATACTTTCTTTAAAACATATAAGGGGTTTCTTACACCCTTCTTCACCCCTTGTTTCATGTAAGACTAGAATTCATGGCGTGACAGCCTCCCGGTCTCCCTGGAGCATGGAAGTTTGCATGGATATGGAGCATTGACAAGGCCTCTGGCTCCAGTGCTAATCCCAACTCTGTCATCAGCTGGGTAACTTTAGTTAAGTGACTCAACCTCTCCAAACCTGTTTCTTCATCTTTACCATTAGGGTAACTGGATTTCCCAGCTATTTCTGAGTGCTGCCTACGTAGCAGGCACAGTTCTATGGTACATTAGATGCTCCTGATATCTGTTTCCATTTTAAAAGTCTTTCTTTCATTCAAAGAGCATCAATAGTTAAGAGTAGCAGCTGGTAGGGCTGGCGACGTAGCTCAGTGGTACATATCTTGCCTACCGTGCTTGAGGCCCTGTGTTTGAATCCCAGCACTGCAGAAGTTTGGGGTTGGGAGTCGCGCAGATTTGGATTCAAACCTTGGTTCTGCCACTAGTAAGCAAGTAACGCTGGCTATCTCTGTTTACTTCGGGGGAACTGGGTTTAAAAACAGTTGCTCACTACGGTTATTGTCAGGATAAACCAGGCTGTGTGCGAGTGCTTCACAGGTGCTTAGTAAGTGGTGGTGTTCAGGACAATGTGGGGAAGTCAGGATACAGAGATGAGGACTGCTGAAATTTTAGCCAAGGAAACTCTAATTAAGGCATCAGGATTTATCATAATATGACCAAATTAGACCTATTCTATTCCCAGAACTGTGACTACTAAAATAAAGTTCTGCTGTTGTCCATTTCAGTGCATTGCATTACATAAATGATTTTATTTGAAACATGATATCCATCACCTTTTCTGTGTTTACCATCATAACCTGCCTGCCACCCATTTCACAGATAAAGCACCTGAGACACAGAGTGGGTGAGGCTGTGGGTCCAGCAGGCACTGCTGAATTACAACTCTGGGATTTGTCATTTATCACAAAGAGGGGCGCGTGTTAACAGATGCCTGTGTATCCTCAGCAAAACCCCAGGAAAGGCTACACACAGCCATTGCTGCAAGTCCCCACGGGGTGATCGCTGTCTTACTGCAGCTCCAACATCATGTGGCAAGTCTAGTGTGCTGAGTTCCAAACGCTTGAAATTCAGGGACACGACCCCAACTTCGCCTCACCACGACAACAATGACAGCTGGAACCTACAGCTATGTGGCTGGACCAGCTTACCGTTTCCCCCGGAAGCGGTTTCAGCTGACTCTCCACAGCTGCCATCTTGGCATCCTGCAGCTCATTCTTCAGAGTCTGCACCGTATTCAGAGCTGAATCGATTTCCATGGGACCACAGGCTTCATGGGCCTGTGAAGAGAGGGAGGGGTACGTATACACGGTCTGCTTGGGAAAAGCATCTCCGATCATGACAACACGTGAAACATTTCTGGATATACCCAATGACTCTCTGAGTCCAGGAGTAGGAGGCCAAGGTAGAAACTACTTCCCCAGGGGACAAAACCAACTTCAGTTAGGCCCTTAGTCTCACCTTGCTTCCCTAAATAATCAACTGTGTGTATCTCATCTCTGGATATATTTAAAAGTCTTTTTGCATCTACTTTATCCACAGACTTATAGCTTCCTTTATTCACTGTGCCCGGGCTGCAGAGATGGAGCCTCTAACGCAGCACGCATACACGCAGAGCTCGCAAGAATGCAGCTGAATGAATAAAGAAACCAATCCAGGACGTGAGGGCCAAGTCCACCTTAACCCTTATCCTCCTTACAAGATTTCCAGATTGTAAATCATTATCTTCCCATGTTGAGGACGGTAAAAGTTTTAAAAGGTTCTTTCATTCTCTTAACCATTTAGAACACTGGTCTCCAAATCCTGGTGATTTTAAGCATCCAGCACATCATGAATTAATTAAATACATGGGTAATAATTGGTCAGTATACTAATTCCTGATGAATCTTAATTTCTTTCCCTTTTATATAATAATAACAGTAGCAGCAGTACACACTAACTGATTTTTATGTGCTAGCTTTTTTTTCCCCCCTTGGTACTCACAATCTCACTCCTGCCAGGCAGGCGTGTAAGCCACTGAGCCAAACTCCCGGCCCTAGTTTTTTGACGCGGGGTCATACTACGTAGCTCAGGCTGGCCTTGCTCACGTTGTAGCCCAAGCTGACCTCCAACTCACAACGCTCCTCCTACCTCAGCCTCCTGAGTGCTGGGATTAAAGGCGTGCACCACCACACCCGGCTCTTATGTGCTAGTCTTATTAGGTGAGAAAAATGAATCATGGAAGAGGTAAACTGACTTTCCCAGATCACAAGATCAAGTCAGTGACTGGGCCAGAATTTAAAGGTAGTCTGTCTGATCCCACAGCCTGAGCACTGAAGGCTGACACTACGTAAGGAAAACACTGACAAGCTCTCATCATGCTTCCCCACACCCGGCGGACAGCTGCGCTTTCCCCCCGCTCTGGAGCGCGTGTTTATCATTGCTATGTATCTAAGACTCACTGAGGAAACTTCAAGTGCAGATGTGTAGGGTCTATGGGCCAAGCTTCTGATTTAGGGCCCAGAAACCTGCATTCCAACAAGCACCTTTGGTCATTCCAAGACCTCGCTGTGGAACAGCACACACACTTTCTTTTTTCGATGGCTCTTGGCTAAAGTTTGCGCTAGTTACTTTTCTTCGGCAATGCAGGGCACTGCTCACATTAAGAATGCAAGTCAGCTTCCACAGACTCCTTGTTTCTATGCAGGAATTGCTCTAATAAGCACGCAGGAATTGCTCTAATAAGCACTCAGGAATTCACGCTAGAATTCCATGCTAACACTCCATCAGAGTAGTAACGAGGTCCTTTGGTAATTAATAAGCTTCAGAAATAGCAACTTATTTAGCCCCAAATTTTGTTTTACTGAGAACTTTTTAAAGTAAATGCTGCCATGTAAAATATGAAAATTTTCTAGGAAAAAAAGAGTCAAGATGATCCCTTCCATTAGATTTTCCCTAAATCATTTATTAAAATCTCAAGATGGTATCTGGAGATATGGTCAATTTTATATCTGAAATCTTCCCCAAAAGATCCATGTGTGAAGGGCTTGGTCCCCAGCCTTGCTTACTGTTTGGAGGCAAGGGAATCCTCAGGAGATGGGGCCTGGTGGAAGGAAGTTATGTCTTTGGGGATGTGACCCTGAAGGGACAACAGGACCCTGGCCTCTTCCTAGGTCCCTCTCTTTTGCTTCCCAGCCAGCATGAGGGAACAGGTCTTCTCTGCTATGTCCACTGCTGCCATGATGTTCAACAAAAGTCACCTGTCATCACAAGATGATAACCATGTCCAGGAGACAGCACTACACACAGTAAAGACCAACCAATAGGAGTATCTTTAATGGTCATGTGATCAGCATGGACACCTCTACCAGGAAGCAGATCCAGCTGTGCTCAGACCCTGGGCAGCGCCCATACCACGCCAGGAACAGGAAATGAAAAGCTTCACCCCTGACAGTTACCACCATGACCAGGCCCGACTTGCCTTCTGCGAGGCCGTCCGCAGCTCCGCCAAGCTGGTCGCTAGATTCTTGGCACACTGACTGAGCTGCATGGCTGCGGCCTGGTCGCTCACAGTGGGAACCGCGGCCTTGGCCGAAGACACCATCTTGCTTCCAGGCTGTAAAGAGAGGAGCAGAAAGTGAGACAACTCCGGGGCAGTGGGAGGCAGAGAGCCCACGGCAGTGTCTCCACAGATACCAGAACTTTTAACTTAAAACACTTCAAAGACAGCTCTTACTAAATAGGCTTCTTTGTGTTTCTCAGAATAAGCTCTTTACTCTGAATTTCAAATATATCCAATGGGCTGTTTTGAAAAATGAAGCCAAATAAAATAACTCTGCATCTCATAAGCCAAAATGATTTCACCATATATGAGTACCCTATTTGGTCAAAAGTAAGATACTATAACACTAATTTCTTCTAGAATCTCTTTGTTTCACAGACTGTAACATTTTATAAGCCATATAGTATTCCACTGTATATACTTGTTAACATTCCCCAATTCCTTATTATTGGGAATGTTTCTATCAATCAATAGCTAAACATTTGCACATATCTATAATTTTCTTTGTTTGTTTTTGTTTTTGTTTGTTTTGAGATGAAGGTCTTGCTATGTTGCCCAGACTAACATGGAACTCACAGTCTTTTAGCCTACAACTCCCACAGAGCTGCTGGGTATAAATTTTTAAAAGTAGAATTTCAGGATCAAAAAGCATGTACACTTTAAGGTTTTTAACATACATGCTACAAAACTGATCTTCGGAAAGTTATAACAAAGTAAGTGCCAGATCATAAACATGAAGGGAAAAGTTAATACTTCTAATCTTTAAAGAATTAATGAGAAGTAATAAGAAAACCCAGCATGACTCTACAAAAAGCACGAACAGATAATTTCACATGACAAAAACAAAGCGGAGCACATGAAAAATGTTTAACATTGTGAAAAGTGAGGAAATGAAAATCAAAATTTACAGAGAAAATAGGCAAACACAGTTTTTTTTTAAAGCACTTAATTCTCCGTCTTATAAAAGATGTATTAAAAGTATGCTACATATACTGCTAGTTGTAAATTTAGATTTGTTCAGCCTTCTGGAAGGGCAATTTTACAACATGTAGGATGGAAGTTTAAAATTGATAAATCTGCTGGAGTGTAGCTCAGTGTTACAGCGCCTGCCACACACACAGGATTTGATGGGCTTGATGTACAGTGAGCGTGCGTGCACACACACACACGCACACAAACACACGGACAAAACAATGCATAAACTTTTTGATCTGTCAACTCTATTGCTATTTATTTTTAACTTGCCTTTTCTTGCAAAGATCTAAGTGTCTATGATGAGAAGGGCAGGGACAGTGGAACCAGGAACATGTGACACTCACAGGAGTATCATAACACCTGACAGTGCTGCTGGGGTGGGGACCATGCACACAGCGGCTGGTTAGGGACCTCTAGGGAGGACACACCTCGTCAAAGTCATATATCTTAGTGTCCTGAAATTAGAACTGAATTGTCTTCAATCTTATTTCTAGAAATTTATGGAAAAGAAGTCATTCAAGAGGGGAAGAAGGACTTGAGCACAGAAAGAAAATCAGTTCTATGATGGCAAAAAATGTAAACACTAGTTTGGCCAGTGATGGGAAGGTAGTTAAACATACAGTATGGTCACAGATTATTCAAAACCATAGAAGTCCAGATGGGAAATGAAAACCTAAAGGGTCAGCCGGGCATGGTGGCACATGATGTAACCCCAGTACAGTGGACGCTGAGGCAAAAAGACGGTAAGTTTGAGGTCAGCCTGGGCAACTTAGTAAGCCCATCTCTCAAAATTAAACTTCAAAAGGGTTGGGGTTGAGCTACAATCACACAGTGCTTGCCTAGTATGTGTGAGGCCCTGGGTTAGGCCCTGACTGCCACACAAAAATGAAACAAAACAATAACAAAAAACAAAGGATTTAAATACGGTGCATCACAATTCAAAAATCACACACACACATACACACACCTCTTTGTGCACCTGTGTGTAGGTTAAATATGCAAAAGAGGGGTGGGGATTTAGCTCAGTGGCGTAAGCGCCTGCCTGGCAAGCACAAGATTGTGAGTTCGATCCCCAGTACCACTAAAAAAAAAAAAAAAAAGATAGAAACTTCCATGTTTTGTTTCTGCACGTTGGGGTTCTAGTAAAGGAAAAATTGACCCAATGAAGGTCCTGCAACTACAGGTTTAACTAGAAGGGGCTGTGGAGCTGAAATGCATCCTCACGTCAGCTGTTTATGGATATAAGTAGAGACAAAGTACTGAGAGAGAGGGAGGTTTGATCTAAGCAGCACGCACAAGGAAGTCTTCTCATGATGCTGTCACTGTACCCAGTCATTCTTACAATGAATCTACCATACTGTGGGGTAGCTCACTGGCATACAAATTGCCTGGCATATGTAGGGCGATGGGCTCATTCCCAGCCCCACAAATCAAACCGAACCAAAACTCCCCCAACAAATCTACCTTTCACCAGAGAGATTACAATCCAGACTAGCGGCCTATGGCTACCAGGAACATGCTCGGGCTTGGAAAAGAAAACATGAAACACACTTGTGTTTTCCCAGTCCACGAGTAAGAGTGCCAGGTGCTCTAGACACCCAAAGCACTGCCTGGTCGTGGCCATTCATCACTATTTGCAACTTACTGCATTTTTTTCCTCTCTTCAAGGAGAAATGAGTGAGCTACTCTGGAGAAAATTAGATTGCATGCTGTCTTCCCAGGGCAATTCCCTGCATACTAGCATTTTGCTTTGCCAGGTGAAACCTCCTTCTCCCAAAGCTGGACATGCAAAGTGGTAGCTAAGGCTGTGAGATTCACTCATTCCTCTCCGTAAGCACTAAGGACAGCCCCTGCCCAGCTGGGGGCTTCAGGGAAGACCAAGGTGACCGCTTCTGTTACCTGGAGAAAGTTCTGGCTGGAGATGATGAGAGCCAGCTGGGCGCTGAGGTCCTCTGCTTGAGCTTGGCTTCCTCGCACCCCCTGGACTAGCTGGGGAATGTGATCTGCCACCGCCTGCAGGAAGCCAGGAGACAGAGACTGAGCACAAGGAGCGGCCTGCAGCTAGGAAACAGGGTGGGGAATACCCAGGTGACTGGCTTTTTGGATGAGCCGGCTGCTCCCAAGGGATGCTAACCCTGGCACTTGGATTTACCCATGTCTAGCTAGGTCCTTGCCAACACCAAAACTCATTCTGAGTCCTCTTCTTCCCCATGCACTCTACGTTGTGGTCCCAAAGGTCTTGATGCATTTGGGGGAAGATGAGTCTGCATAGCAAAGCCTTAACGAAATTTCCCTAGATGTCATAGGGCTGCAAAATTAGCATCAAAGCATCTTTAGGATTCGCAGGCGGATAAATTGAAGTCAGGTGGTTCCACCAGGAGAAGAAATCTTGAGAAGCACTCAGCTCCCGCATATTTAGGTGCTCTTGGTTCTTCCACTGCATGGGTGCTCTGTGTACCAGCCTTCACGGGGCCCGGCTCCCGCTTCTCTATTCGAAGCAGTACTTACCATTCGTGAGACTGAGAAACCCAAAGCCCCAGGGGAAGGAAACAGGGGCAGCACTCACAGGGCAGCACTGCTGTGCTGTTTCCTGTGCTGCCTTACAGGCCAGGCTTTTCCCCTCAGCCCGCTCCTGCTGATGGCTTTAGGGGTCACAGTAACTCAGCCACTACCACTGGTAAAGGTATCCGGTGGCCTAGTGACACTTGGTTCTCCAAAACCCCTCTCCAGCAAGACTTAAAGAAAATACTTCCGCTCTCAATCCCCCCAGCCTTTCCTAGGACTGCTGGTTCCAGGATTTTTGGTCCACTTCTCCTTGTCTACTTCAAACTCATGAACAGTACTCCTTTCGTTTCCTGGCAGTGACACTGAGACATCTCCGGCCCCCGTGCAAGAGAGGGACAGAAGACTCACCCTGTCCTGGGCCCCTGGACATGAGCAGCACATGCTCCCCAACAAGGGGAGAGGCAGCCTGACTGAGGCCTGAATGGGAAACTCCCCTCAACCCCTCCACGGTTCCCAGGCACAGCTGCCTGGGGCCATAGCAGCATGGCGGGGAGCTCTTCCTCCTAGAGGGCGTCTCCCCAGCCTCCACTGATGCTGCCTCAGCAGACCCCAGCCAGACGTGTCCCCATGTGTGGCCACTGTTCGGCAAGTGGACCCGGGGTCTGCCACCGCTCAGGGGTGTCCAGGCAGAGTCAGCTCCCTGGGCCCCGATCGAAGGCACGAAGGTGGCTGTCATCACCTCGGCGCAGGACCAAGGCCCAGTCTCAGACAAGCGAGCAGCACCACGGAGCAGAGAGCACAATTTCACCAAGGCCAGAAAGCAGGGGATAAATCCTGCGGGTGGAATCGGCAGGAAGCAGGAAATCAAGCTAGCGACCGGGAGTAAAGGCTGCGTGTGAAGGCCCGCCTGTCAAAGAGGGGGCCCCGGGGAGATGCAGTGCTTCATCACCGACTTGGAGCCTTCAAAAGGCCTCGCTAATTCCTTAATTCAGTCCCTCAAAAAGAAAACAAGGGGGACAAAGGAAAGACAATGGGGAAAAAACGTTTACTCTCCCCCCAAACACAGGCCCTGGCTTAAGGGACAAAAACCAGACACCTGGAACAAGATGAGGGCCGGCAAGACCTGTTTCCAGTGAGTCCCCAGGGCACGCGGTGCACCAACCCCAGCGGGGCTGTCAGAGCAGACCTGGCTTCCGCGCACCAGGCCGGAAGGAAGCTCACCTTGCAGCTCTGGACCAGCTGCTGCTGGGCGGCGGGGTTCTTGTTGGAAATGGCCGCGTTCTGGGAGGCGGCGATGGTCTGCGTCGCCGCTGCTGCCGCCTGTTTGGCTGCAACCTGGGAAGGAGAATGAGACGGGTCGGCGTGGGTGTGCAGACAGTAACGCAGACACACACGCGTGATGTCACTTCCTGCGCAGGCCCAAGTGCCTCCACTGCTGCAAGAACTCCAGGAATAGATGCCACCTTTTAAAAGTCACCCATGAGCCCAACTTTGCCACGCCCTGCTCTCTGCCATGGGCACAACAGAGACAGGCGGGCTTGAGAGCTCGAACTGCAGTGTGTTCCAGACTTTTAAAAGGACAAAGGACAATCCCAAGACCGTGATGGCACCGATAACTAGCCACACCAAGCCTACATGTTCAGGGGAAGAAGACCTCGCTTAGGAACACAGGCTGCTCTCTGTATCAAGCACCAATGCAGGTGCCCATGACTTTCCCGTCTCGGCATCAGGAGCCCTTGGCTCAGAAATGCAGGGAAGCTGGCTGTGGTGGCTCAGGCCTGTAATTCCAGCACCCAGGAGGCTGAGGCAGGAGGATCACTGAGAGGTTGAGGCCAGTTTGGGCCACGTAGCAAGACCCTGTCTCAAAACAAAAAACAAATGAACAAAAAAGAAGGGCATAGACTGTGTCCCTGGATATACTCCATTGAGTTCTTGTCTTAGCAGTGAGGCCACTTTCCTTCCACAACACAGCAGACTGGCCAGGGATGGATTCCTCATTAGACCCGCAGGAGCTCAACCTGCAACCCCTCATCTTTTAGTGTAAAGGTCCCCTGTGCATACTCAAGGGAGACATGAAACATTTTGTTACATGGTTTTGTTACTGTTTCAACCCTTTCATCAGAAAAAAATATTCTGAAAAATGAAACAACTATTTCTTCTGTTTTTCTTTTTTTTTTTTTGTTGGTACCGGGATCAACCTCACAACCTCGTGCCTGCCAAGCAGGTGCTTAAGCCACTCAGCCAAACTCCAGGCCCTATTTCTGCTTACTTTCTCCCATACCTCTCTAACCAAACCCGATTCCCCCCCTCCAGTCTTTCAAAGTCCTTGTTTTCTATGGGAAGCCCTGAAAAAAGTCACTGCCTCCAACAAGATGTAAATATTTTCAGTGACTGGTCCTTTGCAAATACGTGCACCCTTTCATGTCAGGGAAGAGAGGCAGTGCTAGCTAAAAATTGTCTGTGTTCTATTTCTGGATGTTAGGAAGGGTCACTGCTTTCAGAAGGCACAAATCAAAGCAATTTTTTCAAATTGTGTCAATGCCTTTAAAGCACGCACACTATTATCCACCAAGGTTGTTAACCTTGATTTAGCTTTCTTTCTATGGACATCACTTTTTTGACTGAACTATTTTTTTTGCATGACTCTTTGCAGTCTAAAATAGGGATCCCCAGAAGCCAGCCTCCTTCCTGACCTCCAGGCGGTTGACAATTTTCTTCTTAATAGCGTTCTGGGCCGCAGCGTTGGTGGCTACTCGGAGACCTTCCGCGGCTTCTCTCAGCCTGTGCTGCTGGTCTTCGTTGTCTGGGTTGGCTGCAGCCCCCTGCAAAGGTGAAAATAAAGATCTCAAGTGGTCTGGGGGACAGAATGCCACACTCACCAAACACATGCCTCCCACTTCCTCCATCTAGTTCTCTAATGCAGTTGGAAGGGAAACCCAAATGCTATACGCAATAGGTTCATGATAAAGAAGAATGCCTTATGACTCAAAATACCCACCCGAGGAAGTTTGCTGGCTAAACAGCATCCAAGGGTAGTAATTAAACACTGGTGATGGCAGCCTTGGTCATTCATGTAAATTAGCCTGTGGTCAGAAATCTGTGATTTAAAAGGCACTAAGATCTCACGTGACTCCACTAAAATGTATGTATGAGCCTTACACTTTTCTGTATCAGTTTAAAATAAACCTAAGTAAAAAGAAATGCATTTTGTTTCAGGCTGAAGCTTCTATACACATATAGGGTAAGGAAAGGGGTTGGTAATTTTTTTCTAGTTGATGGTTATCAATGCCAGCAATATTCACTTTTTTGCTTTTTTCTTTTTTTGAGATAAGGTCTTCCTACGCAGTTCAGGTTGGCCTTGAACTCACTAAATAGCCCAGGTTGGTCTTGAACTTGTGGCAATCCTTGTGCCTCAGCTTCTTGAGTATTGGGATTACAGGTGTGTGCCACCATGTCTGGCAGTATTTACTTTTCATTCTCTGTTTACTGATTGTGAGAAATGATTGTGTCTAATATGATTGTCTGAAAATTACAAATACTTATAAGAGACACGTTTTGGGCAACTTGGTAAATTAAGAGACTTGGCATTGTGACACTAAAAAACCAATGTGCCCCTCGGTCCTGGCTCAGTCTGGTGGTGTGACACCTGGTCTAATCTTTTTAAGTCTCAACTTTGTCATGTGTAAAATGAAGGATTGATTAGATTTTCCCTATAGCTCTTCCCACTGTAGTAAATAATTTTTTTACAAACATAAAGGTTTGAGCCAGGCGTGGTGGTGCACGCCTTTAATCCCAGCACTCAGGAGGCTGAGGTAGGAGGAGTGTTGCAAATTCGAGGCTGGCTTGGGCTACAATGCGAGCGCAAGGTTGGCCTGAACTACATAGTGCGACCCTGTCTCAAAAAACTAGGGCCAGGAGTTTGGCCCAGTGACTTAAGCGCCTGCCTGGCAGGTGCGAGGTTGTGAGTTTGATCCCTGGTGTCCGGGGGGCAGGGGGGGTTGTTGGATACAGCTGTACATAGATTTCAAAGAGGAAAGGAAAAAACACTAATAAACTTTAAGAAAAATAACCACTACACAAAACTGTGATACTGCACATCTTTTTGGTGAAAAGTGGTAGTTAAAATCAGAGGTCCTTGGTTGAAACAGACAGAAGAAAGAAGTTCAGAGCCTACTTCTTCCTTAGATCCTTCTATTTCCCCCTTCATTTTATATGCAGAAATCTCCATCCTTCAGGTGGGACAAGAAGAAAGTTCTGCATGTGTTACAGTTTATACATTGTGTCAACTTTAGACCTCCACAAGCTTAATTAAGTAACTCAGCAGCTCTACATTCTGCAGTGCAGAGCACAAGAAATTACCTGCTCATTGTGTCAATTTGAGAGGGTCAGAAGTTTAACTGAGAGACTCAGCAGGGAGCCAGGGTTCTTACTTTGTAAATATCCTCATCCTGTGCAAAGGAAGGAAAGGAGATTTGTGGATTCTACACCCACCCCTTTTTGGCTCTGGCTGCCTTTGTTCTTTGCTGCCTTGAAGTGTTGTCCCTGTGTCATGCCACCCTGCCTTGGAGCCGGCAGATTATGGACTGAAACCTCCAAAAACTGTAAGATAAATAAACCTTTCCTTCCTTCATTTTGGGTGTCAAGTATTTTGTCCCAGCAATGAGACAAAAGTAAGAGTAACCAAGACAGCATGGTTCATCCAAGTCACAATATATTTTAAATAAATTCACGAACCTGGTTGAGATACATTTCTACTCCACTGGTGCCAGGGAGATATGCTATAAAGATGTATAATGAATCTTATGTGTGTAGAATACATTAAAAATGTTATTTTAGGAGCAGGAAGTTGAAGGTTATTTTTATTTTCCCTTTTATATTTATCTGCATTTGCTATTAGTTCCACAGGAAATGTATGCTACATGCATAATAAAAAGGGATAGAAAAAGAGGGCTCCATCCATGTAAAACAGTTCTTGCCTAGAGGTACAAACCAGGATATACTGTGTGACACATACTCACACATGGTCTTACCAGGGATCTTAGGAGTCGGGATCTTTAGGGGTGGCATGTACATTTTAGTGCATTATGAAGAGCCTCCAAACAGACCCCTGGTTAAGAATCACTGCCTTTCAGAAGTACTATAGTACGGGGTCAAAATATACAAAGCTAAGTTTTACCCTTATACTGGGTTAAATATAACTTATCTGAAAGTCTGAAATCTAAAATGTTACCAAATCTGAACTTTTGTGAGGAAAGCTAGATCTCTAGTTTTTGGATTACAGATGCATAACCAGGCAAGCCTATGCAAATATTCTAAAGTTTGTAAAAACTCCAAAATCTAAAACATGTCTGGTCTCATCGATTTTGGATGAGGGAGACCCAGACTGTACAAAATAAAAAAACTGCAGTTGGATTTGAAGGCCGGTGGAGTAAGAAACACTCTGCTATGCAAAATCTTGCTAAGAGTTTAGTTAAGAAGTCGCATGGAAAGCAAGATACCACTGAGGCTGAAGTATGGGTGAAGTCACAGTTGAAGGTCTCGTTTCAGTCCACCACTTGCAGTGCAGAAAGAGTCCCTGGCTAATAAGCAGGGTACTCTGCTGTCTGTGGCTGAGTCAGTACCCCTCCCCTGAAGGGTTTCTGTCTCATGATCAATAAGAGACTTTGCCGTGGGGACCAGATGAAATGCTACAAAGCCGTGAAGGAATTAAACAAGACAAACGCACCCTCGGCTGACCATCCTACGTCTTATACTCAGGAAGGTACACGCCAAACCCTAACACTTCCTAGCGCTCACTTTCAGACGAGCAGATGGATGTCCTACCTTCGCAGCTTCCACCATGCGAGCAGTGGAGTCGGCCAAGAGCTTGGCTGCTGCCAGCAGCTTCTTGGAATTCTCCATGTCGATCTCAGCCTCTGCATCTGATCTCATGGCATTGACGAGATCGGAAGTGGCCTGGGCCAGGACGCGGGCCTGGCGCACCATCTCACCTAGAGGACGGGATGGGGAATTTGGGCTGTTTGTTAGCTTTCCACAGTGGGTTCAATCTCAGGAGTTGGTATGGTCTTGTCCCTATTCCTGAGGCCAGCAGGATGGAGGGGAGTGAACCTCCATGATCTACCTCTAAGTAATGCACTCGAGTTCCAGGCAGAGCTGAAAGTACCCCCCGTAGCTGCCAGGAGCCTATTCACCAAACGTAGTCAAGCTCAACTTTTAACTACGAGGGATAAAGATGGCACAAACAGCCAAAGGGGAGCATTTTACAGAGGAAAGGCAGGAGACATAATCACAAGGATTTACTCTCTTTGAATACTTATTTAGAAAATGTTGTTTACCTTCTTTAAGAGTTGCTTACACAAAAGCCCCTGCAATAAACTCTTTGAGGAATGCAGACAGGAAACATTTATTTTAAATTCAGGGTTTGCATGCTACCAACTGCCCAATGAGTGATGTCACATAACCCATGCTACTTGTGCCATTGGGTCCTCCCTTGTGCAGCAGAAAGAAGGACCACAGTTTCACACTCAAGGCCTCACATGTGACCCAGCCCAGAGCTTCCCCACTCGGTGTCCTCTTTGGTCACCTTTTTCTTCCTGGCACTAATCTGGATCTTGTTTTCCTAATCATTTGGTCTCACAGTGTTGGTGATTTCACTGGAATCCATTTCAAGTTCCTTTTGGAAGTGGGGAGCGTGTAATAATCAGCATTAAAAATAAAACCACTGCATAACAAGGATGGGCCCACTCCTATGCCACCATTCCATCGGGAAGAGAGCTGTAACACTGTAGCATTACAGGGAAGAAAAAAAGCTTTAATCAGGAAAATGTGTTAAACTCAGTGTGCCGGCCTGGGCTGGATCCCGGAAGGGTACAAGGGCATGTGTGGAGTAACTGATGGAATCTGAATATGCTTCATGATTTCATCAACAATAATGTACAGTGCTTATCATCTGGATTTGACACTGGCCATGCATCAGGGAAGACGTGGGAAACGGAACTAGTGCCAAGGCACATGGGAACCTTGTGTTAACCTCTGCAACTTTCTGTGGCTCTAGAAGTATTGCAAAAGAAAACATTTATGTAAGACACAAAATAGAGTAAGAACAACCAAAAACCCAACCCTGTGGAACACTCCTGTTTTGTTAATTCATGAGAGGACTTAAAAGTGCACAAAGTCATGTTCTAAGAAAATAACTCGTTACAAAGTATTGTTCCGTGCTGGCAAGGAAGTAGGACAACAGACTTCTTACAAACTACTGGGTACAGTTGCCAATTGTGCAAGGTTTTCTTGGAGAGAAAGTTAATAAAAAAATTTTTAAATTTAAAAAGCATGTACTCATTAGTCTAGCAATTCTATCAATAGAGATTTACCCTACATACATAGCCATAAAATGACAGTGAGACAGTCTTTCAAGAATGTTTGTTGTAAGCCAGGAGGATCCCAAGTGAAAATCCAACCTGGACAACTTACTAAGACTTTGTCTCAAAATAACAGAGGACTGTGGACATAGTTCAATGCATAGGCCCTCAGTTTAGTCCCCTGTACCAGCAAAACAACAAAACCCCCCAAAACCTTATTGTAGTTATCAGTTAAAAAAGAATCTAAACAAACCAGCTCAATGTCATGAAAAGGTAACTGACTGAGTGAAGTATGATTCCTCCAAAAATAAAATATGCTGCTGCCCCTAAAAAGATTAGCATACAGGGCTGGGAATTTGGCTCAGTGGCTTCAGCGCCTGCTTGGCAGGCATGAGGTTGAGTTCAATCCCCGGTACCAACAAAAAAAACAAACAAACAAAAAAAAGATAATGAAAGATGAGTGTACATCAGAGCACCTCCCTCCCCACTCCTCTCACACACAGCTGTGAGAAGGGCAGGGTTTTTGCTGAATGAGTTGATCGTAGCTACTCTTGCCACAAGGAGTTAAAATGGGTCACTGTGAAATGATAGGTACGATAATATATTCCACAGTAGCACCACCATCTTACTATGTATGTATTTACCTTAGGATGCACTCTTGTGTAGGTTAAAGACAAACAACAAAATTTAGTTTAAAAAAAACACAAAAAACAAAACAAAACAAAAAAAAACTCCAGAGATTTTAAGTGGTTAATTCTGGGGATCTAGAGAACATACTGAGGGGTTTAGCCTGGGGAAATGTATTTTTCAGTTAATCAATTTAAAAGGTGTACTGTGTATTTCTAAGTGACTATACGTTATGATGTGCCTTAGAAAACTTCCCTCCTGGGGACAGCCTGCCCCTCCTGGGACTAGTTCACTCCTTGAGCAGTCTTTAAACATGCAAACCAACCAAGCCAGGGTTGGCTGTCCTCCCCCAAGCCCGAAGACCCAGAAAACCATTCTCTTCTGCTTTGATCAGCCCAGGGCCAGGTACTAGGGAAGTCACCATGAGCTCTATAATTTACAGCCTGGCAAAATTATGTTACCAAGCCAGTCAACCTGAAACCGCCGACCCCGCCCTGCCATGCAGCTCCGCAGGGGACTCTCAAAAGGCTGAGGCTGGGGCCCTACACTAGCTCTTGTGTTTTGGCTCCCGACTGCCCCACTGTTTTCCCCGGTGACCCAGTGTGGCACACTGTGACTCCCTGTAGGGGACCTGGAAGCACGACAGATTTCTTCATTGCAAGTCTTGTTGCTGTCTTCTTCGATGGGTCAGAGCAGCCACCTGAGAATGCTCATGAGAAATGAAGTTTACTGTGAATCCAAGTTATAATGAACCCTGGTGAGCTTTGCACAAGACCTTGACTGTGGCTATGGACAAGGTTGGCAGGAATCCTGGATTTTTTTCTGAGCCCCAGTGAGAAAGTCTTGGGCTGAGATCAAGGAGAACTTGCCCTGGTCAGTCACCCTTCCTCTTCTCTGCAGAAAACTGTCACCATGAGGGAATCCCACACCGTCCTTCCTCCCGCAGCGAGGGACTCACCGGCATCACCCATGGAGCTGAAGATGCTCTCGGTGACACACATGATGGTGTCGGTGGCCTGGTCGTAGCGGCCGATGGGTTCGCCCCGGCTGGCAAACTGCCGCACATGCTGCAGGAGGTCGTGCAGGGCCTGGCTGACCACACTGGCTGCCGCGCTGACCTGCTTCAGCAGCTCGGCGTCGGCAGTAGCTGCCTGGCAGGCGCGCACGCAGTTCTCCACCGAGCGGTCCACGAGCTTGCCCGCTTCGATCAGCTGCTCCTGGCACACAGGGGAGCTGATGGTGGGGCTCACGACCTGCACGGGACAGAAGCAGGACTTGGGTGCTGCAGGTGACGCTGGTCCCCGGTGTGCCCAGCAACCCGAGCTCCTCTGGACCCTGGGCCTCAATTCCATAACTACAGCCTTAGGGACTCAACTAAACCACTGCTGAGGCTCCTCACGCTCGTACTTTATCTGGGGATTTCAGATGTCCCACTTACGGCCTCAGTAGTCAGGCATGACAATCTCTATTACTGACCGCTTTGGTAGGGGAAAATTTCTGCTATTAGCCAATTATACTCCCCTGCTCTTTAGCTCCTGGGAGGTCAGTCTTCTAGTAAGATGACCTAAAGGAATTCTATTTCTTTTTGCAAAGGCACCTAAATTCTACCCTGATGGTTCTTCAAAGACCAGAGGGATTCCACGGGTCACTTTTGGATCCTGCCATGACAAGCAGGAAGGAGACCACTGGGGACGCTTCTAGCTAATGCACAAATCCTAACACAGGCACCCACAAAATGCTGGGCTAAGCCAGACCACAGATCTACCCAGCACAAGATGTCAGCAAGTGTACAGATGGAAACATGTGGTGGGGAGAAAGGGCACGGGGGGTCAGATGGACCCAGTTCTACCATTTATTCTTTCTGTAGCCATAATCTACTTACTAATCTCTAACGGCCCGAGGGTCCTCACCAGTAAGTGGGGCAATGGTGCTAGTGGAGGCTCACTGGGGACCTTTAATGAGGTGATGTGTGCACCTTGGGACAACTCCCACCCACACTCAGACATTGACTAATGGAAGGGGCTCGCCAGAAAGCTGCAGATTCTCATTCTCTCTGTCTCTGTCTCTCTTTCGCCCCCTTTTTTTGGTCTTTTTGAGACAGAGTTTCACTCTGTAGTTCAAGGCTGGCCTTGAACTCACAGCGATCCTCCTGCCTCAGCATCCCGAGTGCTGGCATTACAGGTATGCGCCACCATGCCTGGGCAACTGCAGAGTATTTCTGAACCTCTGTATACTGCTATACCACACAAGGCAAGCACTCCTTCTGTGCACTATCAGCAAGATGCACTGAGAAGTCCCAAGAGGAGAAACAGCAATTTGCATACAGAAGTAGATTAAGGAAAAGGACTATGGGCCTGAGGACTCGAGCAAAGAACAAATAATAAAAGCAGAATTAGGCAGCTAATGCTAAATCCTATCGTGGCACCTAGAAGGAGATCTCTAAAGCAAGCTCCAGGCTCAGACCATCCTTAACAAATTCTGCCCTCGCTCCCCATGAATGGCGGAAGGCAGATAAAAGCACGCAGTGCTCTGCAGGGAAAGCAGGGATGCCAGCTGGCTTACCTTGGCACAAGCCACAAGCTGGGAGGTGGAAAGGGCACACTGAGTGGCAGCGGCGATCACCCTGTTCTGCAGGACAGTGTCTTCGGCCACTTGGGCAACATTCTTTGCCTTTAGCACCAACATGGCAGCAGCATTGGCAACTGCTTTGGCCAAACTCATTAAAACATCCTAAGAAAAGGGAACCCAAGACTATTATTTTGAAATCACCTTTCTTTCATATGACACTAGAATGTGGCATCTACCTGGAGATTTTATTTGAATTTCATTTCGTCTTTTTCTTCAGCATTTTAGTATTTTTTTCACTTTTTTTAAAATTTTAACTTATCCTGAGAAGTAATTAAGGAAAAAAGGCTCACACCTTAATAATACAGAGACTTCCTATAGCTCTTAATACAAGTTTAAATCTTTAACGGGTTACTTTGAGGGAAGGAGTTTCATTTTCACTACTGATTTGCATTCCTAGACTCATCCAATATGGAGTCGTGATCACATTTCTTAAATACGAGATAGATATGGTCTATGAGAAGACGCTGGAAATATGTCAAGATGCCACAAAACACCACGTGTGGCAGGCAGGTTATAACTCGGGGCTTCCAAGCCATCATGCCCCACCGGAACTTGAAAATGTATCCTTTGGATTTCTGGTTTGCAAAAGGATCCAAGGTATCATGAGGACGTCAGCCACAGCTCTGCCTGCAGAGGGCAACGTTGGACACGCAGAGACAAATAGCTGGCACTGACACCCACAGCCCGGGAGCCAAGGAAGGCTCAGAACGTAAGTTATTCCCAGCATCTGCGGCCTTCTGGACAGGGACTGAGTTATTATGGAAAGGGGAAAGGGAACCTACATCAATAAATGAGTTACAAGACAATCTGACTGCAGAAGAAAGGGGTTCTGAGGCTAGAAGGATCAGTTTACGATTCCAATCAACCGAAAGGCATTCTGCCTGCTGGATGGAGAACCCTTGGAATTGGCCTACCAGATGCGTCCCCCATCTGTCTGACCTGAAGAATAACCACTGTTACATTTAATTTACTTCTTTGCTTTTAAATACTGAAGGCAGTTTATTTGATTTAGAAATGCCTTCCCAAACATATGAGCCACTGTTATTTTGAGCAAACATGTCAAGGCTCTTCCCCCGAGGAAATGTGGTCAGAAGTCTTTATTAATTCATCAGATAATAAAAAGCACTTTTGATTCTAAATCTAGAGGGCACCCACAGAGTCTTTATAACAAGATATTTTATGAGAGATATATTGTGCAATTATACAGAGAGCAGAGACTACATGCAATCCAGGAAATCTGAAACTATGAATTGACAAGAAGGCTGATTCTAAAATGGACAAAATCCAAGTGGTCTTAAAGGAACCGTGGAGTCCAATCTTTCATAGGTCTGTGATGGGCCCTGGATATACAAGAAAAAAGTAAAGGCTGTGATTGAGAAGAAGCCCTTGGGAGCTGACTAGCTCCTGTTTGCCACACACCTTTTAGGAACTTGGCCTGCAAAGTTACAGTCCTTGATACCTACCTCAAAAGCTCCGTGAAAACACCTCAAATGTCACAAATCACTAAAAAAGGTTTTAAAACCTAGCTTCCCCAAGCAGGCTATAGTATTCCTTCACTTGATATAAATTCATTCTTTCACAATGGGAACAGGGTTCAGTCGTGTAGAAACATGATTATTCCAAATGGCTTTGTTAGAATCATTTAAAAAAAAAAAACCAACAAAAATCCTATTCCTATTAATTTTATCAAAAAAAAATACAGTGAAAGAAAGAATGTAGCTGTACTACAGCTATTGTTGCAAACAAGGTCTTTGTCAAACTTTTCAACAAGACCACTATTATGTAGCCTGAGTAAAATAAATCTTTGTTAACTCTGGGAATGTGTAGTACACACAGAACCCAAGAAAAGTGCTGAGACAGGATCTCAAGACGCACGAAAAGAGAGTAAGAAATCCAGTGTCAGTAAGCCATAGGGTACCCAGAACTGGAGGAGGCCAAGGACCTCTTTACTGCACTGGTCCTCACCTCGGGGTCTCGCACAAACAAAAGCATCATTGAACCTAACCCAGCCTCCCTAGCACATCAGGAAATAAGAGCTTGAATTCCAACACAAGGAAAACAACCTGTCAAAGGAGACAAAGACAAAGCTTTACAGAAACAAAAGGATGCATGAGATGTCTTAGAGAAGAATGGTGACGTTCTTCTCCACTATCCTTAAAGAATATTTTTGAGGGCAGTATATTGGCTACTTCAAGATAATGAAGCCTGGTAGACCAGCAGCTAAATCTACAGTATTTCTATGCAGTCACCTGCCTACAAAGGACTACCTGCACTAAAAGAAACGTAAGACCAATGCAAGGATAGTTTAAGGGTCTTGAAGGGAAATCTGGGCAGGGACACAATCAGTTTGGGCTTAGTGGGGTACTTTGATGCAGTCTGCAATCAATTCTACTTATATTAAAGTTATTCCTGGCCAGCTGGGTGGAGAAAGTCTTCCAGAAAGTCATCATGGAGATCCACTCTCATCGTAAGAATGTTAGGGCACTAAACACCTTACTGTACTTCAGGACATGCAAGGGTCCTGTGATCTCCTATATGGAGAATGAGAGACACACAAATACCTCTATGGATAAAAGTATAAATAAATTATACATGTACAGAATGCCTAGAAAATGGATGATTAGAAAAGCTAAATAAATGGTTTAGAATAATGATGTATGATGTAAGGACTTTTTCCATGAAAGAATTCTTGAAGAACTAATATAAAAGATCTCATTCCTCAACTAATGTCCCAGAATCTTATCCCTGACAGTTCAAGGAACCTTTGCCATTTCCCACTGCTCTCTCCTTGCTCAGGTCTGTGCCATCTCTCGGGTCCCTTTCCAAGCCTGTGAGGCTGCAGACATCGTACCTGGAATCGCTCATCGGTCTCATTCTCTCCAATCTGTCTCAGGAGGTCCCCGCTGGCTTGTCCAATGCTTCCAGCAGCAGTCAGAACAGTCTGTCGGGGCTGTGAACAAAGAGCACACTTCAGACAGAAAGAAACTGCATTTCCTCCAGCGACACACGAGATGCAGCAGTGCAGAGCAGTCACACAGGACTGGCTCCTCTCCGACATAAACTGGAATCGTAGATTGTTTGCCAGATAGAAGATGAAAATGTCCTGGTGCAATCTGTGCAAGCAAACACCGCACGTCTCATAAACCAGCAATAGTGGATGGACTGGAACTCTACCAGATGAGACCCAGACAGTGGGAAGCTTTATGGTACATGCTTGATGAACATTAGGGCACAAACTTGTACCCTTTTTAAATGTGTACTAGTCATATGTATTAGGGGCTGGGGTTGCAGCCAATCTAATACTTTTGTGGGGAGATTTCCTACTAAGAGCCAACTGATCCTAAAGGTTGAACAACAGTATTTGCATACATTTTAATAACTCTCAGGGCTACCGTGGATGATGAACCCCATGAGGGTGGAGGAGTCAGTGCAAGAGGCTGGAGTCCCAGCGTCCCCAGAGGATACAGCCGCCTCCTTTGAACCGGAGAACTTACCTCTCCAGAAGTGGGCTGCACAGCTTTGAGCAAGTCAGACACAGCCCCAGCAAGGGTCCTGGCAGCTCTGAGCAAGTCCTCGCCACTGCCCACCTCGTCGTCCATGAGGGCCGCCAAGAGCTTCACACCCTTGGACATCTCCGTCAGGTTGGAAGAAATGGTGGTGATGGCACAACCCACGGCTGTGTAGTCCGTGTCTGCAGGGTCACCTGGGACAGAGGAGGCATCAGGACGGAGGAAGATGGTGAAGGATGAGGAGAGCCCAGGCAGGCGGGAGGCACGGGGTCAGGACCCAGGAGGAGCAGAGCAAGACACACACTGGTAGACGCTCACCACCCGCCACACTGCGAGGGTCAGGCGCAGAGCTGTGTGGCAGCACAGTGAGAGGGAGCACAGCTGTCTCAAGCTGACGCCAGTGAGCTCCTCTCCCTGGGGGACTCAACATACTGAGACGCCCAGCACAGGTGCCTCACAGCCTTTTTCTAGTAGGTTCCTAGGAGCAGCTCGGGCCTCACACTGCTCCTGACACCTGGGGACAGTGTGGAGTGAAGCCAGAGTCCTTCTCGGGAGTCACTCCATGCCAGAGGAGACTAATGCCAGGCAAGACAGGCGAAGGCATGGATGACGGATTCACTCGTTCAGCACTGTGCTCAGCTCCCAGCAGGGAGAAGCTGGCCGCAGCAGACCGAAGCACACCCAGCAGGGTTAGCATCAGGAGAGTGAAAGAAACGCTTGTGAAGGATGGGGCCTGATAGCAACAAAAATGAAGGAGCTGTTTCTCACATTTCCCCTGAGTCACTGGAAGAAAATGGCTAAACCAAGGCCCAGGCCTAAAAAGAGACTCTCTTCTTGCATGAAAATCTGTTGTTTCAATAAAAGAATAACTTTCTTTTCTACACAAAACCACAGCACACCACAAATCACTCAGGGACTTACCAGCCGTGAGGTTAACGACTGAAGCTGTTCCAGCTGTGATAGCATCGACTTGAGAATGGATTTCGTGCTTGGATTCATCCACTTTGTTCTGAACCCACACCCGAGACGCCTGCAAAGCCAGACACAGTGTGACACAATCAAGGTACAGAAAAAAGACCTGGGAGACCAGAGAAGCTGTGCCACAGCACGTGAACAGCGTTTCAGCGATGCCGTCCTCGCTGGGCCGGCACCAAATGGGCTCCTGGATCATCACAAACCATACCATGAACAGCCCTCTTGCTTGTCCGGATAACTACAGACTGGGACGCAAATTCTCCCTGTGTCTTACTTACGCTACTTATTAATCGTCTTTAAGTTTTAAAGTTTTGGGGAAAATTCTGTTTGGCTTTATCTAGGTAGATTTAACAAAAAAGAGAAGGAATATCCATGTCAATGTCTAATAATAATCCTGCACATGAATACTAACTGCTGTTAGTGATTTTCACCTTGCTTTTTCAGGGAGCAAGGTTCTAATTCAGGAATATTAGCTCACAAGGATTCTCTGTCCATGCGGGAAGCACCCCCTCTTTACATGAACGAGGGAGATGATTAAACCCTTCATTGTGCAGATGTAACACCTTTCTTGGTCATTCTGGGATGTCCTGAGACTTGTGCTCTAGATCCAACTCCACCACTGAAGGTAACGAAAAACGTTGCACATGATATGCAGGTCCTGGAATTTATCTTTTTCCTACTATAGGAATTGAATGGATTCTAAAAACCTTTCCAGCTCTTACACTTTGTTTGAACCTATAAATAGTAAAACCTCTATTATTAGACAAGAGAAAAGAAACAGGAGTAGGGGTGGGTATGACCCATATGCATGGATGAAAATATCACACTGAAACCAAATATTTTTAAGAATAGGCACTGATAAAAATATACTTCAATATGCTAAAAAAAAAAAAGTAAGCAAAAAGTAGTAAAATCTCTATTTTCCGGCATTTCAGGACTTGTCTAGTAAACCACCACTTACAGTGAACATACTGGTACATTCTGCTTCCCTAAACATCCCAAAAATATCAATCTAGGTTTAGGATGCATCTAGCACTAATAACATCTGACTGCATTTCTAATTCTTTGAAAGCTGGCAAAGCAGGAATGTTACATCGCAATATTTTAAAGATCTATCTATCTCGTAACTGTCTGGATATGGGAGTCTGCTATCCATTTTCACTCCAAAGTTCCCCAGAGCAAAATGCTTCATGGTTTCAGGTCCTTAAGAGGGAGAACATGAGGACACCAGCAAGCTCTGTGCACAACAGCGCGCAACCAGGGGACAGCATTTGGGGATGGTCTGGATGTTGACTGTGACACTGCTAACGTGGGCTGCGCTGGGGTCTTAGGATGTCCCAAGCTCCCTCTGGTGATTCTGGTGTCAAAGCCGGGATGAAGTCGAGACTCCCAGCCAGTGTTCTCCGGTGTCCATGGGCACACAGGGCAGCTGGGGCCTGAGATTCTGACACAGTAGGATGGAGACAGCCTACGATTTGGCATGGATCACGAGTTCCTGGGTGCTGTCAATGCTGCTGGCCCATGGGCCATAATCTGAGGGGCAAGGGGTTTGCTGGTTTTATACAACAGCAGCTATAGGAAGAACTCTAGGCCGATCATCCTGCACTATTGTGAAGCTCAATAGTACTC
This sequence comes from Dasyprocta punctata, assembly GCA_004363535.1. Taxonomy (NCBI): domain Eukaryota; kingdom Metazoa; phylum Chordata; class Mammalia; order Rodentia; family Dasyproctidae; genus Dasyprocta; species Dasyprocta punctata. The sequence continues at coordinate 46,767 of RJWM01007019.1, read as the reverse complement.
TAGTAACTCAGGGTACAGTCCCCAGAAAAAAAGCATTCATATCTCTTGGGAATTACTGGAACTGCACATTCTAAGGGCCAATGTCAGACCTACAGAGCCATAAAAAATGGGGGGACGGCCCAGCAATGTGTTTTAACAAGTTTCTATTTATTTATTTAGGGATCGAACTCACAACCTCACGCCTTCCAGGTAGGCGCTTAAGCAAATGAGCCAAACTCCTGGCTTAACAAGCTTTTAAAGTGATCCTGATGTGTGCTTACGTCTGAGAACCAACGGTAATAGCAGGTAACGCCTACTGAGCACGCATACACGTCAGGCACTGTGACAGAACCCTGCAAGTGTTTCGATCGTCATGTCTCCGTACAACTCTACTTATGGACGATGGAGGGGAGGCTCACAGAGGTTAAGCCGCCAAGACTCAAGCAGCCAGTGAGTAGGGCGCCTGGGATCCAAGTCCTCAGCCTGGTGGTACTGCCCAGAGCCATCAGCAATGACACTTCTCCTAGGATGCAACACACAGGATCCAACATCTCGGAAAACACAAGACTTTCCCTGTCACCTAACTGGAGATAGAGATTCACTTGGTTGGATTCAGACAGAACACATAACCTTTCTGTCTTCTGAAAGGACAGAGAATGAAAACCACGGAACATTATTTACCATGTCTTGGCCGAGAGGTGGCAGAGAGTCGAGCTCGCCAAGGTCATCCTGGGCCTGCTGGACAGCGTGCATGCTCGTGTTGATGGTCCCCATCAGAGCCTGCTGGGCAGAGGTCTGCGAAGGCAGAAGAGCACAGGCGGTCAGGTACCTTCCCGGGACTGCCATGACCCTCCAGGCAAAAGAGAGCAGATACAAGCTCAGCTCAGGCAATGCGACATCTCAGCAAGCACCTGAAACGCCTCCCGTTTCAACGAGGGGCCAAAAATAGACATTGTGTTACACTAATAGAATACAAAATGAAGGTGATTGCAACGGAGGGATCATAATCAGAAGGGTACAGAGGGTTTAATTAGCTGACAGAAGCCTCAGAAGAGTCTTTGCAGGGGAAGCAAAGAGGTCAAATCTTTCAGTACTGAGGAGAAAAGATCTCATGCATAGAAAACACAAGAGTGTTAAATAAGATCATTTCTGAAACAGGATTGGAAGATACCACTCGAATTTCCAGACGACAGGCTTTTTCAGAGTCAAATTATTTCTAATCTTTGAGGTTCTTGACCTTTCAAAAGCCATGAATCAATAACAAGATTTCCAAGGCAGGTCTGAGAGTCACTGAGTCAGACAGACCAACAGTCGAAAGGAATCAATTGACTCTGGAGTGCAACATCAGGCTCACTAAAGACCCAGTCTATTTCCATATCTGGGCTGATAAAGCCCGATGCTGCTACGCAGGGAGCAAAGGTCTAGCCCCATGGCACAGGTCGTGCTGACAGGTCCTTAACTCTCCAGCCCCGCACGAAACCTCTGATCCACAGGAGTGATGGGCGTCACCACTTTATGAAATGCGCTGTGGTCCACATGGCAGTCGGACACCTCCCCCGACCACCCATCCCTGCTGCTAGCGTTGTCCCTGTGTGAAGGAGCAGGGACGAGCATGGGGAACCTCACCAGCGGAGGCATGTGACCGCGATGCATCTGCCCGACCGTGACCTGCTGCTGCGGCGAAGGCATGCTGCCCACATTGAAGGTCTCTGGCCCGCTGGAGCCCGAGCGCATCACAGCCGGGAGTGCCACTGAGCCGTGCTCCACCTTGCCTGCCCGGTTGAACTGCTGCTGCAAGATGGTGGACCTGCAGGGAAAGGCGGTCAGTTGCTGGAAGGAGCCACACATGGGGACTAGGGTGAGCTAACATCGCAGATGTCACAGCTGTCCACTGGCATATGCAGTGGAGACTGATTTACAGAGGCACGTCTAGAAGGGGACTTGGGAATGAAGCAGAAGTACCAAGGGCTCAGTAGGAGACCTCCAGATGTAGCCTTTCCAATCAGCAGCATAAACAGCATCTCTCAATCTGTCCATTAATAGGTTCACGTTGTTATATTTGGTTTTTTCTCAAAGATAAAACCAAACCCGTATTCCAGGTTCTGGATGCAGTGATTTATTACTGGGCGAATCACGCCCAAAAGAACACTGATTCAATTGAAGTCTACCTGAGGTCAGTTTCCATTCTGGGAATCAGAGGTCATTTATCCTTACCCTGAAGGGAGAAATGTCCAAACGAACTGAAAGAAAATCTCCCACCTCTCAGCTCCCCTCCCCTAGGTTCAAGTCCAGTGACCATGGAGGACATTTCCGTCGCTTCTAGAGCTTTGAGAGACTTAAGTGTCTTTTCCAGATGATTTTTACTAAAAATAGGTAAGATGTTTATTTAGGGGGTCTAACAACACAAATTTTCCATTTTTTATTTTCTGTTAGTTTCTTAGAATGAGTGGTAGGTGCGAAACACTTCGATCCTTTGCAGCCCGAGATGGCAGGTCTTTTCTGTTGCTAGTCCTCACTGTTATGAAGCACTAGCTTAGGAATCCCCAGTGAACGGTCACTGGTAACTTCTAGGACATAACGTCCTCTGCCAGCGGGTAGCCAGGTCTTGGAATGCAAACCATCCGTACTGGCTCCTTCTCGTGTTGTAATGGGGACAAATGGAAAAGTACCTTTGGGATGACTTGGAAGCAGATTTTGAGGAAGTGGTGGAAAGGATGGACATGATGGAGAAACCACTGTGCTTGGCTAAGCAAGTGCACGATACTGGAATAAGCTAGAACTTCATGACCGTGCACTATGGAGAACATCCCGAGATCTGAATCTGCATCCTGTCTCGGCCACACACATATATCTCAACTAACTTCATCCCGAAATCTGGGATCACCTCTGGGATAACTGTTTTTTTTTTTTTTTTTGAGACAGGGTCTCACTATGCAGTTCAGGCTGGCCTTCAGCTCACTTTGTAGCCCAGGCTGGTCTCGAACTTGCGACAATCCTCCTGCCTCAGTTTCCCAAGTGCTGGAATTATAGGCGTGAGCCACCACACCTGGTACGGATAACTATCTCCTGCACATGGAGTTGTAGTTGGGATCAAATGAGAAATCACGCCAGATACACACGTAAGATGGAGACAAGAACAGTGATCACGAAGGTCTGTTCAACCTTAAAGTGATGTTCATAGCAATTGCATATACTACACAGCAGGTGATGCTTTCAGTGTTTCACTAGTAACTCAGTCGTCCAAATAACACCCCCAAGGGGTAAATTTTATCATTACTCCCATTTTTAAGATGGGCTCATGCAAGGAAAGAATTCAGGGCCACAGAGTAAAACAGACCCTAGGTCTGAACCCGGGAAGGTTGGCTTCAGAATCCATGTTCTTGACTTCTCCTCTCTGCTGCCCCCTAGCCTGTGGGACGAGCACTGTGTCACGGACAGTAAGTCTTCAACTGGCTACAGAGTCCCTTCCCTCAAAGCCTCAGGATCAAAGAGAAGCCACTTTTCAGCTTCTTAATGATAATAACCCACTTCATGGGATTTCAATGCAGAATGGGATTCAGGAAGCCTCACTGCCTCGAAAGGCGGAGGTCCATACAATCTCCTGCTCAGTCTTCCTGAAATCATCACCCCAACGCCCAAGGCAGATGTGACACCAACAATGCTGGACTAAGGACAAAACCTGGAAAAGCAAGACTTGGCTACAACATCCACTAACGTCTCCTCCGGGTGAAGGGTTCAGAGAGACAGGCTGCAGAGCTGGTGGGGAAACCTGCCCGCCTTGGGAGAAGGCAGGTCCCCAGTGCTTCTGATACTTACTTTTTTGGGGAGACTGACTCCTCTAACATAGTTGACTCCTCATCACCTTCTAGTCCAAATCTATCTTTGCTTTGTTTCTGGAGGAAAAACAAGATGCAACAATGACAATTAGCAGATCTTAACACAAAGGCCTTTGACAAGGAAGTTTTGAAGGGAAACAAACAAAAATGTTAACATTTACCCTAAATCACCTGTATTCAATATTTAATAATGGGCAAACAGCATGATGAAAGAATTAAAATACATAACTTACTATACAAATATATAGGGTTTTTTGTCTTTTTTATTACACAGCAGAAAAAAATCAAGGTACACATATAAACATTCCATCACAACTTGATTATTTGAAAGGGCTGAATCATGGGGCCTTTAAGAAATCTGTATTTTTCTGTATCCCGTGTGGCATATAGCCTCACTACATTAGGTAAAAACAAAACAAAAAACATGAAAACTACAAAGAACACTTCCCACCCCTCATTCTGAATTTCCATGAGGGCTGGAAAACAAAACAGCTACCTGGGGAGGAAGCTGCTAAAGAGTTAGCTAAGCTCATTCATTAATGGAGGAAACGCCACTGCTCACCACCTGGCAGCAAACAAAATGAACGTGTGCTGCTGAAAAGTCAGAAATTCTCATGGGCTGGATGAGGTCAAAGAGTAAATTAGTGAATAAGGGATTTTTTTTTTCCAAGGTAGCCACATCATCTAAACTTGGCCTCGTGACAAAGCAGCCTTGCTTTTCCAATTTGCATCGACACGAAATACCTTTTTGAGGATGATGTCAATGTATCCTGCAATCAGCTGGGATATTTGCTCTCCCTCAGTGGTCTGGACTGAGTAGTAGCTTTCTTGATACTCCCCAAAATCCTGAAAGAAAGCAAAACAGTATCACAGGAAACATGGTTTCATTAGATCTATTGGCAGTTTCAAAGACTCAGAGGTCTGGTTCTGAACACTACGACATACACATTTCCTAGTTTCTTCCCTCTAAATAAAACTGAACACCCAAAAATTCATTCAACAATGGTAAAACTGGAAAGCTAGACTGGCTAGGGGTCTTGGGACTTAAGGTATTATTCCAATGTGGTTGGTGGGTTCTTAGGTTTTCTTTTATAGCCCCTCTACTTCCAAGAGCTAGATAGGCTTGCTTACTAAGTGGAACCTCCAATGGGCAGTTCCTGAAAAGCCTCATTTTCTAGCCACAGGACCAGGAGATGGAAAACCCCACAGGGTCCTCAGCCGAAGCCACAACGCTACCTCGTCCAGCTGGGCGGGGGCTGCTCAGCCGCAGGTGCACAGTGATGAAACCCAGACCTCCTGGGTACAAAGAGGGAAGCGGGCAGCGGCAGAGTGAAGACCTGTGTTACCCGGCTGTCCCCTGAGTGGCACGAAGAGACTCAGGCCCATTGGCTTCTGCTTCCTCCAACCAAGGCAGCGTAGGAAAGTGCCTTCTGCTCTCAACAGAGTATGCACACAAATTCAAACAGTACCAGAAAGACAAAGCCATCCAGAACAGGGCTGCAGGGGCTCAGAAAAATGAAGGTGTCCTGGCAACAAAAGTCCATCAAGTAGACCAGAACATTACACGTGAAACCTGAACAGGTCCACCAAAACAGAGGTAAGTAAGATCAAGAGTCTCCTAACGTAACCATTAAACTGTCCAGGATGAAATAAAAATTCACTGTCCTATCAGGAGCCAGGATGACCACCACAGGAATCAGAAGACAAACGACTGATGCTAGGAAGTGATAACAGACTTACAGGGTGAGGATTTCTAAAGCAGTCACGTGATGGTTGTTTGTCAGTGTGACTGGCTTCGGAGCTGTCCAGGGGATTATCAGGAAATCACACTTCTGGGTCGGGGTGGGTCACGGCAGCGTCACCCTGGGGTCTATCCATGGTCCCCGGCCCCTTGCCTTCTGGGGTGCTTCCCCTGCTCTGCTCCCCTGCAGGAACTGAGCAGCTCTGCTACAGCAGGGTATTTCCGCCTTGGGCCCGCCGATCACAGGACAGACTGACAGCGGGAGCCCTGTGCTCCTCTAAGTTGTGGGTATCTGCTATTGTATCTGCTTGCAGCAAAGCGAAAGCTCACTAACGCGAGCCATAAAAATGTTTCAACAATCAATTATGAGTTTCTTGAAACAAATGAGAAAAATAAAGTTTCAAAGAAACCAAAGTCACAACCAAGAACCGAACAGGGAAATTAAAGAACTGAAAACAATACAATAACCTGAAATGTAAAATCTCACAGGATAGACTAGACAGTATTAAGGAGATGACAGAGAGTAGTATCAATAAATTTAAAAATAGATCAATAGAATTTAATCAATCTGAACAACAAAGAGAAAATAAAAAGACCTGAGGGAAACAAGAAAAGATCCAACATGAATATCATCAGAATAAGAAAACGAAAGGTCAATGTGAGAAAAAAAAACCTTGAGGATATAAATGCTGAAAACTTCTCCAAATTAGTTAAAGATATAAACCTACAAATTCAACAAGATGGCAAAACTTCAAAATAGAACACATGCTTAGAAACCCATACCAACACAATTTTGAAAACCAAAAAAAAAATATTAAAAATCTGAAAAACAATTATGGAAATATAATATTACTTCTAACCAAATGCTAACTTCAGTAACAACAAATTTGTCATCTCAAAATAGGGTGAGAAGAGAACAGTGTGACATTTGTAAAGTCCTACAAGAAAAGAATTGACAACCCCAATACAGTGTCTGACCAACTTATCCTTCACCGATCAAGAAGAAATGAAAACATTCTCAGAGGAGGGAAAACTAAGAATCTGTTGCTAGCAGACTCACCCCTAAGGAAGGCCCAAACATAAAGAAAATAATAAGAGAAGGCTGAGAATGTCTGAAATGTAAAAAATGAGATCCATAAAAATAGATATAGAGCCCAGGATGTAGTTCAGTGAGTGGCACAGTGCCTGCATGGCAAGTGTGAGGCCCTGAGTTCAATTCCTGGTACAAAAAAAAAAAAAAAAAAAAAAAAGAGATAATTTTCATTGTATAGGCCTTTCAGTTGCTTGGTTAGGCTGATCCCTAAGTAATTCATTTTTCTTGATATTACTGCAAATGGTATTGTTTTCCTAAACTGACCCAGAAATTTAATGCAATCCTAATAATAAATACCAACAATATTCCTCACAGAACTAGAAAAAAACAAACCTAAAGTGCATATGGAACCAGAAGAGATTCAGAATAGCAAAAGCAATCCTGGGTAACAAGTTATCTTACAAAGCTACAGTGATAAAAACAGCCTGGTACTGGCACAAAAACAGGCATATGCATCAACGGCACAGAGTAGAGGATATAGAAACCACCCCAGGCATGTTCAGCTACCCTGACCTTTGAGAAAGGGGCCAAAAATGTACGACAGAGAACAGCCAGCCTCTTTAACAAATGGTGCTGGCAAAACTGGCTCTCTGTGCGTAGAAGACTGAGTCTAGACCTAGTATATCTCACCACACACTAAACTAAAATCAAAGTGGTTGAAAGATCTAAAACAGAAACAATGTGCTGGAAGACAAAATAGGTAACAGTTCTGAAACGTCATAGGCACAGGCATGGACTTTCCGAACAGAATCCTAATGGCATAAGAAATAACATCAAAAATCAACAAATGGGATCATATCAAATTAAAAGGCTTCTGCACCACAAAGAAAAAAACCAACAGAGTGAAGACAGAACCCACAGGACAGGAAAACAATTTTGCCAGAGACACCTCAGGCAAAAGATTAATATCTAACATTTACAAAGAACTTAAAAAAAAAAAAAAGCCCCTCCCCCAAAGAGACCCAATCAAAAAATGGGCAACTGAAATGAATAGACATTCCTCAAAAGAAGTATAAATGGAACATAAACAGATGACAAAAATGTTCAACATCGTTGGTCATTAGAGAAATGCAAATTAAAACAACACTGAGATGGTACTTACTCCAGTAAGAATGGCCATCAAGAAATCAACTAATAATAAATGCTGGCAAGGCTACAAGAAAGAAAGAACCATTCTACATTGTCGGTAATGTAAACTAATACAACCATTATAGAAATCAGTACGGAGAGTCCTCAAAAAACTAAAATAAGAAATTCCATTTGACCTAGGTATTTCCTAGTTATCTTTCCACAAGTAAAAAACAACATATTACAGTGATACATGCGCATCCTTATCTATGACATCACAATTCATAATAGCTAAATCATGCATGTGGCCTATATGTCTATTTTATCTATATGGGTTAAAAAAAATGTGGCACAGCCTTTATCTACAATGGAGTACTACTTTCCTATAAAGAAGGATAAATTCGAATTGTTTGTAGGAAAATGGATGCACCTTGAATCCATAATGTTATATGAAATAATTCAGACATGCAAGGTTAAATATCATATGGTTTTTTGTTACATGAGAAACCAAAAGTGTAATTAGATTAAACAGCAAAATGAAGACAGACAATCAGGAAATGGACAGACAGATGTTTTGCAAATGGGAAAGGGACCAAGAAATGCTGGGAGTGGGGCTGGGAGGCGGAGCAGGACAAGGACATACAAAGAAAACCAAGACGTGTCATGTACACGCAGCAACTACGCACCGTGAGCATGTTCGTGGTGTACTGTGAACATGCACTAGCTTTTAAAAAGATGTACATACAACAGACCATCCTCCCTCATGAGGTTCTTTGCTCATATTCCACGTTCAAAGCAAAAACTGTGACACCATTTCACGTGCTGAATATGTATAAAGGAAATACTTAAACAATAATATTAAAAAATTAGGATGGGTGAAGAGACCTATTTTGAACTCAGGTTTTTATATTTCACTCAAACGGGTAAAAACCCAACACTGGTAGGCTGTAATTAGTTTCAAACGTACAAATGTTAATATCTACAATATAAACACTAAGGCTATTAGGTAAAGTGATATACTAAAAACAAATAGATTAAATTCAACTCTTAAAAACATTGAAATTACCCATAGGAAGTCAAAAAGAGAGAAAAACAGAAGGACAAAAAGTTATAGAGACTTAACCCTCAATATGTCAATAATTAATTTAAATGCTAATAATCTACATATACCAATCAAAAGATATTGACAGAATGGATTAAAGGAGGAAAAAACCCCACAACTCAAATAATTATGTTGTCTACAAGAAAGTCATTTCAAACACAAGAGTTTATGTAGATTGAAGGTAAAAGGACTGAAGAAGATGGGTTATACAGACATTAATTTTTTCTGCGTGCAGGGGATCAAATCCAGGGCCTTGCATGTGCTAAGCAAGTACTACTAACACTGAGCTACATCCCCAGCTACAAACATAAATGGGTATATTAATGCCACATAAAATAGGCATCAGAGGAAAATGTTACTAAAACAAAATATTACATAAGGATAAAACCATATCTCCATTATGAAGATACAGAAAACTGTAAACAAATAGGCATCAAACAACAAGGTTTCAAAATATGTGAAACAAAAGCTGATACAGCTAGAGGAAGAAACAGAAAAATCCACAATTACTGTTGGGAACTTTGCTCTCAGAAAAATGATAGAACTGCTAGTGAGACAATTAACAAATATGTAGCCCAGCAGAACACATCAACTAGCTGAGATCTAATTGGTATTTACAGAACACACTGAACTAGCAGAACAACGTGCATTCTTTGCTAGCACTTACAGAACATCCACTGAGAATGAAATGAAACAAAACTTTCACATCAAAAAAGAAATTGATATCATGCTGTCTGACCACCATGGCATCAAACTAAAAATCAATAATAGAAAGGCAACAGGGAAATCTCCCTACAATGGACCATGATAGAATCAAAGTAGAAATCAATAATAGAAGGAGACAACAAAAAACTCTCTAAATGCTTAGAAATTAAATAAAAAAACAAGAGCAGGATAGAAAGAAATATTACATGTTACAAACATTAATACAGCTTTGTACAAAACATAGTTTTTTATTTAAAAAAATTTTTATAACAAAGCATAATTGTCTGTTTATGTGCCCATCCCCACCTTTGGCTTGCACCTCCCTCACCAAAGTTAACATTATCGAGGCCTTCAGCAATTTCTTCTGGCACTTCTAAACAATTCTCATTGGCTTATTCATTTTAGAAATAATCCATGATTTCCTACGTTTTTAAGGTTCAATCAGGTACAGCTGTTACTGCCTACGGTAAGAAAAACGTGCAGTTTCTAACGATTCCTTCCAGCTGACACGAGTCTATCAATTTATGATCAAATTACATGACTACTCCTTGTAAATGTCTTCTTCTAACTTAAGAAAAACCTTATTACGAGATCCTATCTAGCTGCAAACTGATATTGCAAGTGTTCCCCCAAAGATTTCAGGGGCTCAGAAGAAACTGACAAGTTCAAATGCTTTTCTAATTTTTCTTATTCCTCAACTTGCCATAAAAAAACAGCTGCCCTATTGTTTCACAAGTAAATGTTGCCCTAGAAGGCCATGTGATTATACCCCACTAGCAGCAAACACTAAAGTTGGGAGAAAGAATTCAGAGGTCTGAATGCAATGAACAGATATCTCCACACCTTCCATTAATTTTAAATTAAGTATTTTTATTATTATCTCATTTAATGCTGGACGCTTGAAGAATCAGGTTATCATTATCCCCATTTTATAGCTGAGGAAATTAAGGCTCATCCAAGAGAGGTAACTTGAATAAGATTATAGAGCTAGGAAATGATGCACTGGAGCTTTGATATGAATCCAAATCTGTGTTGTTTCCACTGTATTTGCTGTGCTTTCTCTAGGCAGGGGGGGAAAACACTCCTCAGCACATCAGAGTTCTTAGGAGTGTCTGCGTGGGTGGGGGCCTCCCAGCAATAACTAAATTCCTCCCTGGATGTGCTAGGGCTATTGGAGAAGGCACACCCCAGAGATCCTCCTGGTGAGTGATCTTTTCCAGTTAGCAATCTAGAAGACCACAGGAGAGTTCAAGAAGGACAACGGTGGCTGAGAAACCTAGCTGACTTACACCTTGCGGACCAGCGCTTCCCATCTATGGGTCAGCACCCTCTTTTCCTCCCCACACTGGCTCTCTATGGCCAGAGACACCCACTGGGCTAGGAGCTGGCCTCTGTCCTGACCCCCCAGGCCATGCCCATAACCTCATCGCCCACCAGCCTTACCAGCGTGAAGCTCTTGGGCGAGGCAGCCCAGCGCTTGACTGTGGTGAGTGGCCACTCCTGCAGCACCTCCTTGGTCTTCTCATCCACACGCATCACGGAGTCCTTGGTGACCCCCAGCAGGCGGGGCACCAGCTTGTTCTTGCCTTTCATCTTCTCCTGAAGCAGGAGAGACCAAACATCAGGGCTTTATCTCTGATACGACACAGCGTTCCGTCTTTTACCTGCAGTCCCCCTCCACACCTACCTGTGCTTACGGCAGGTGGGAGTACCTGAAAACCAAGGTTTGGAGAGCTAAACCAGAGGCATCGAGGTCTACAGAGTCCTGCTTCCTGCAAAGATGCTGCTCCCAAAACGTCAAACAGAGGGACAGAACAACAACAGGCATGTGCACCAGCTGCCCAGGACGGCCGGGCAATGCGTGCACTGCAAACGTGCACTAATAAAATAAACTTAAATTTAAAGGGGGGTGGGGAGCAGCACAGAAAAGTACTCAGAGAAAATGACTTAAAAGTGAATTCCAAATACCATATCATCACTTCAGCCAAGTCAGTAACTAAAGAGGGCGAATTTAAATAATTTAAAATGAGCTGAAATTGCAAAATTATGATATTCCTAGGAGACACAGTGATCACTCCTTTAAAACATTATCTAAAATGCATTTCCATTTGGAGTCCTCATTTTCTATATTTTTGTGCAGCTAGTGCTTCTAAAAAGTAGTTTTCTTGATGTAAGAATGCCTGAGAAAATGATGGGGCCCTACTCCATACTCATGCCAAAAGCAACTCAGGATAAAGCAGCAATTCAGGAAGACCATACAGGCACACAGTGTTTTCGGGATCCTTGGGAGGGAAGTGGCTTTCTAGCAAAACAACAAGTTATGGAGGAAAAGATTGTAGTTTTAACTTAAACATATTTTTATACATCTTCAGAAAAAAAGATTGATGGAGCTGGAGACACAGTCACAGAGAGGAACAGGGAGCGGGAGAGGGAGAGAGAAAAAAATGAAATCTCACTGTAAGGAAAATTAAAAAGCAATCATTTTGGAGAATAAATATTTACGAAAAAAAAAGTAACAGTCAAAGACTATGTATATTGCCTGTAACTGTTCTCATAAATCAACAAAAATAACTGCTGAAGAATAGAGAAAATGTTTTTAAAATAATAAACTATAATAAAATTTCATTTATGTCAAACAGCAGAGTTTAAAAAAATTCTCAGAATCGAGGAAGGTTTGAAGGCAGATGATTATTGATGGAAGTTTAAAATGGCAAAAACTGTACAGGTCAATACCTAGCCAAAGTCTTAAAAATATTCCTGCAATTGACACCATTTCCCTTTAGAAACCTCCTTTTATTGAGTTACAATCATAATGATTATGCCACAAAGAAACCAGAGTAGAATTTACCATAGTAAAAAAATAGAAATAACCCAGATGTCAGTACTGTAATACTCTGTGAGATAAAAATTTAAAAATAGGGTCACATATAGTACACGAAAATGGGTGGCAAGGATCATCTCGTGATTTGTATTACTGCGCTTTTCCCTTTTATCCCAAAATTTCACGTAATGTACACATATTTTTAGCATTGTCAGGGTAAAACGCTTCCAAGTACTGTTTGTAGAAACCCAGCAATGCCTAAACTGCTGTCCTCAGAGGAACACACGTACGCCTTCGCACCAACGAAGCATGCACGCGTGGGTGTGTGCACTCACACCCAGCACTGGGCACGGGCACCGCAAACAGGGCTGGAGCGCTCCACTTAATCGGCACTATCTCCGGCCTGCTCACTGTGGGACGCAATGGTCAAAGGACACAGCGCAGTGTCTCGGGAGGTCACTCTGGCACTCTACCAGCCTCAAGCCTTTGTAACAGGTTGAGAAAAGGCAGATTCTTTTTACAAAAGTGTTCCCCAAGAGGTAGAATCAGTGCAGGGCGGATGATGCCAGTGAATCCAGTTCGTCTTCGGGAATCATCAAGAGATTGAGGTGAAGGGTGTGAGCGGTGAAGTCTGTCCTGTGGGCCTGGCGCAAGCCCAGCTGCTGGGACACGGGTGGCATCAGAGGTGAGACAGCACGTGCAGCTGTTTTCTTTTCCCATCTGCACTTCCCCCCAGTGACGGGCTGTGGGAGGCAGGAACAGAAACCCTGACAGACTGTCTGAACTTTTGTCAGGATTGTTCCGGCCAGGAGAGCAAGCTATGGTAGGTAACCAAGCAATTTAGAGCGGACACGCCACCAGCAGGTCATGACCAGGGATGAGAATGTGGGGAACTGGAGAAGCAGTGAAACTGGCAACACAGACTGCTGCCCAGGAATATAATTCTATCAGTGTCTCCCCACAAAGCGCAGAGGAGCCGGAGAACATTACAACAGCAAATGGCTGCGATATAGGCAAGAGCTGTCATGTTGTTCCTGATGCAGACTTGGCTCAGACGCTTAGTGGCAGGGATGTCGGTAGAAGGACCCAAGATCATTAGACTCTCTCTTCCTTTTCATGTCTCAGATCTCAGTCAGTCCCACACTTCTCCTTTCCAACTGTCACCTACACAGAGCAGCATCCTTTACCTCCAGGAGATGAGAGCAGGCAGGCTACGGCAAGGTCCAGGGAAGACCCACCTATCTCAGATCCTGCGCACACGCATGCATGCATGCACCCACACCACACACTATAGATGTCATTTGTTTTTTGCCAGTAATTTAGAAGCAGAGAGACAGAGACAGAGACAGAGAGACAGATAAAGTCCTGATTAGGTTGGTGGTATGATTTGTGTCTAGATGTCCCCCACAAAGCCTCAGGCAGTCATAGCGGGGCTCTTTGGAGGCAGCTGTACCTGGAGTGGGTGCTGCTGGGATCAAGGGTGTGTGATTACTAAAATAGTCCACTGACTGGTTTAGTATAGTTCTGGGTAGGATTAAGGGTGTTGGTTACATTATAAGAGACAGAAAGAGGGTCCCTGCTTGTCACTTGCTGGTTTCTGTCTGCTATGAACTGTTTCTCCTTTGCAACATCATTCAGCTATGCCTTGGATCCAGTCAACTATGAACTGAAAACTTGACAAACTCTGAGCCAGATAAACCTTTGCTCCTTTAACTTTGGCCACTGAGTATTTTATCCCAGCAGTAAGAAAAGTAACTAAGATAGCTGGTTTGGTTTTGAAGATGTGTAGCTCGCAAACCTCTGAGGCAGGAGAAAGTAGACATTACACCAAAGACAGGCAGGATCCATTCATGAGAAGAGCCTCTCCTGTTTCAAACACCTCTCAGCGAGTATCGTGGGCTCACGCCTAAAGGCCGGCTGTGATCAAGCTGGCCTGCTGGCGGGCTCTTCTCACAGGTACAGAGAGTGGCTGATTCTTACGTCACCTGTGCCTCACACCTGAGGTTCCAAGTTGGGTGAAGAGATATGGGAAGCTAAGGTCTTGGCATGCTTGGGCTCTTTGCCATTTCCATGACCTAAGCCCAAAGGGGCCTCGCCACACATCAGCTTAGCTCACTTCAGTTCTACAATGACCGGGCAGTGAAGAGCAGGCTTGTGTGTTTCATTTGGTCATCAATATGCTTACCTGTTTCAGCAGAATGGTACAAATGGCTGGCTGCTGACGAGCCAAACCGGGTGTTAAAGACTCTGTTTATTAGTCATGTGTGTCCCTAAAAATGAACATGAAAACTTTTGACTTCACTCATGATCCTGAGAGGCTCTGCAGGTTGCCCTCTCTGATGCTCGAATGGTTCAGGACACGGGGATTCCCTCTCCAGGCATCATACATCAAGGCTTTGGCGATGACTGCAGGGAAATCTCAAAGGCAAATATGGAAGGGAAAGTGGTTACACGTGCATTACACTTTCCGGAGTGCACTGAGATTCTACATAGGTTACGAGAAATGCCGTATCAGTGCTTATCAGGCTTTTGTTTAGCAGATCTCCATGAAATGCAAAAGTTAATCAGCACAAGAGTATAGACAGTCCCCTTCTCTAGAGTACAGTGGTACCTCAGTCTGTGAACTTAATCTGTTTTGTGATTTTGCAAAAGATGACCACATTCACGGTCCTGTGGGTCACCTGATGCAGAGCATGGAAACAAAAACAAAATTCTGCCAAATGTTGCTGTTTGTGAGCCAAACTGGTCTCAAATAAAATTATCTGTGAACTGAGGTATCACTGTATCTTATTGAGATCTCATTAAAAGTCTCAGGTTTTTTTTTTTGGGGGGGGTACCAGGGATCGAACTCACAACCACGTGCTTACCAGGTAAGTGCTTGAGCCACTGAGCTAAATCCGGGCCAAAAGTCTTCTCAGTTTTATAGATGAGTAAACTAAGGCTTAGAGAAGGAAGGTAAGGGACCTAACTCATCAAAGATCCAATAACTCACTGGCAAAGCCGGAGTCCAAACTCAGGTCTTTATTTCATATTTCTTAGACAATGAGGACACTGTCATCTAATCCTCATTACAGGATTTATAGAAAGTTTCTATGCCAAGGTGAGTAACTACAGTCAGTGTTAAATCCAATTTAGTGCTCTTTTTATGACTTGATAGCTAAGAATGAATTCCCCATTTTTAAATAAAAAAATCAAGAGAGAACAATATTTGTGATACAGAGTTCAAATTTCAGAGTCCATAAATAAATCTTTATGGGAGCATAAGCATATTCAATAATTTATATATTGCCTGTGCAGCTTTCAGACTGCAAAAACAGGCTGAGGAATACAAACAGCAAAGCCTGGGATGTTCACTACCTGCGCTCTCACAGGAAAAATCTGCCACTCCCTGGGTCTACATCATGAATGCTAAAATCAGTTAGGGAGTTCAAGGGCTTAGGGCCAAGGCTTTGGGGGATGCGGGAAGCCTCGGGTTTATTGAACATGTTTCCATGCCAAGTACTACACTTGTTTACATACATTAGCTCACTTAACCTTCATCAGAATCTGTCGGGAATCATTCTCATTTTATGATGAAGAAACTGAGATTTAGAGAGGTTAGCTATATCCCTGGAGTCCCATAAGCTTCTGCTATTTCTCATACAGGGTGCACTGCCTTCCTGGATTCTAGGCTAGTCTTTCCCTCTAGGCTAGCCTTTCCCTTTTCTCTACAAGTGAGCACTTTCTATTATAACAACATAAAAGTGGATATTACACCAAAGTGAAAATAGATACAGAAGAAAGCACTACTGAAGCACCTGTAAACATATTCAGCAATCCTCTTAAAATACTGACGACCAAGTTCAAGGCTGTGAGGTATGGTTAACTGTGTTCAATACTGGTACTTAATTGTTTAGTAAACTATAATGCATTTACTTATTTAACTTAGAGCTTATTTAACTTAAGAGTTTCCAAAAGAATCTGCAAAATTCATGAAGGAAAAGCTAGAGCACTTGTTTCTAATTTATTTTCTAAATTATGCCAAAAAACCTCCTTCACAATTTAATCCTATATTCAATATGAGGTCAAAGGAATCTGTTTTTTGTGCTTTTAAAAGCTTTATCCCTTGGAAATACAAGCTTTTTTTTGGCGGGGGGTACTATTCTGCATACTTTTTTATTCTATACTCTCACTGGTTTAGGTGATTTTTTCAAACATACACCAAGGGTATAGTTTATGTGATTGGCACATTTCTAATCAATTCAGCCAGTTTACTGAAGTTAGCAATACATCTAAAAATGACAATTATTTTGTGCATCTTGTTGTAACACATATAGGATCTGTAGGCTAAAAATTGCAAAATGATAGTAAAAGAAATCAAGGAGGACCTAGTATCTGCTCATGCATGGAAACACTCATAATAAGTCATTTTTTTTCCAAATTGATCTATAAATGCAATGTAATTCTCATCAAAATCCTAACAAGGGTTTTTGGGGTTTTTTTCCTTTTTTTTTATACTGGGGATTGAATTCACAACCTTGTGCTTGCCAGGCAGATGCTTGTGCTGCTGAGCTAAACCCCCAGCCCCTCAATAAGGGTTTTTTGTAGACGAGGACAAGCTTTTTCTCAACTATGGAAAGAAAGGACCTAAAATAACTGAGCCAATTTTGAAAAAGGACAAAGTGAAGAAACTCACTCTACCTTGGGTTAAAGCTTAGCACACAGCTGCAGTGATCGCCACGGTATGGTGTTAGCTGAGGTACAGAAACACAGATCGAGGGAACAGAATAGAGAACATGGAGATAGACTCATACAGATATGTTCAAGGCAATTTTGACAACAATGCAAAAGAAATTCAGGATAGGTAGCTCAATCCACACATAGTACCAGAACAACTGGACATCTGCAGGCCAAATTATGAACGTTGTTCAAAGTGGGTCAAAGACCAAATTTGTAAAATGTAAAAAACTGAGAAGGATATGTAGGAGAAAATCTTCAGAACTTAGGGTTAAACCGTTTTTAGAAATTAAATTTAAAACAAGAGCCACACAAGGAAAACTTCATAAATTATAATGTCTTCATTAAAATTAAGAATTTTTCCTTTGCAAAAGACTTTATTAAAAGGATGAAAAGGCAAGTTACAGGTTGGGAGAAAATATTTACAAATCACCTATCTAACAAGGATTTGGATCTAGAATAAAAAACTATAAAGCCCAACAGGAAAAAACTTCAAACGATCTAATTAGAAAAGAGGCCCAAAACACGGACATTGCACTGGAGAGGATAGACAGAGGGCACAGGTGAAAAGATGCTCTAAAGTCATGAGCCATTAGAGAAACATGAGCTAAAGCACAATGAGCTATCACTGACCACCAGTCAGGATGGTTAAGATGAAGAAATGGTAAAACAAAACAGTGGAAAGATGCGGAGAAGCTGGACGATTCATGCACTGCTGGTAAGAACATAAAATAATACAGCTACTCCAGGAAACAGTGATTTCTTATAAGGGTAAACATGTACTTACTACCATGTGACCTGGCAATTTCACTCCTGGGCATTTATCCCAGAAAAATGATCAGTTAGGTCTCCACAGAAGTCTACATGTGAACTTTCATAGCAAGTTAGTCGCAACAGCACCAAATTGGAAATCACTTAGATGTCCTTTGCTGAATGGTTAAGTGAATCATGGTCCACCCCGTGCCATCGTACATTACTCAGCAAAAACGAAGAACCATTGATGGATATGTGGGGAATTACAGAGAATGAAACAAATCAACCTCCAAACATTATCTACCATATGATTTCATTTATATAATATTCTTGAAATAACAAAATTAGAGAGATGGACAACAGACCCGTGGTTCCCAGGAGTGGGGCAGGAGTACTGCAGAGGAAGACAAGATGGAGGAGCTATGTCTGGCTGTAAAAGGGAAACACGTGGAGCCCTGTGGTGACGGACGAGTTCTTCATTATACAAATCAGTACCCTGACACAAGTGAGTACATGTAAACTGTAAACTGTGAGTAGGTTCTGGTAACTACTAACGTCAATTCTCTAGTTATGAGACTGCACTACAGTTTCTGCAGGAGGAAACTTAAAAGATACCTAAGACCTTTCTGCACTTTTTAAACAACTTCTTTCAGCTCTCATTCAAATACCATATAATTCACGCATTTAAAATGTATGATGCGATGGATTTTAAACTGTGCAAAGCCAGCACTCGGGAGGCTGAGGCAGGCGGAGCGTTGTGGGTTCGAGGCCGGCTTGGGCTACAACGCGAGTGCAAGACCGGCCTGAGCTACATAGTGCGACCCTGCCTCAAAAAACCAGGGCCGGGAGTTTGGCTCAGTGCCTTAAGCGCCTGCCCTGGCAGGCGCGAGGTTGTGAGTTCAATCCCCGGTGCCGCAAAAAAAAAAAAAAAAAAAAAAAAAAACTGTGCAAAGCAGTACAACCATTGCCGCATTGAACTTTGGAACATTTTCATCACATTAAAAACAACTCCTTTGCCCTTTAGCTATCAATACCCTAGCCTCTGCATCACGCTGCACCTCGAAGTAATCACTAACCGACTTCCTGTCTCCACAGCTTTGCCTATTCAGGACACAGCACATAAATGGAATGATAAACCATGATGTATTCTTTTGTGACTGGCATCTTTCACTTAGTAGAGTGTCCACAGAGTTCACCCATGTCATAGACATACCAGTACGTACTTCAGTCTTTTTGAAGACTAATATTGCTTTGTGTGGGTATGCCATAATGTATCTACTCATCAGCTGATAGACATTCACGCTGTTTTTGCAGTTTGGCTAAACATACGTGTATAAAATTTTCCAATTCTCTTTCATAAAAATACTTACAAATGAAATTCTAGGTATCTCTATGTTTAAGCAAAGAATATGCTGCTCTCTAACATGGCTATACTGTTCGACCTTCCCATCAGCCATGTATGAGGGTTTCAGTTTCTCTCTATCCTCAGCAGTACTCACTACTACCTGGCATTTTGATTCTGTGTCATTTTTACAACTTTCTATGTATGGATAATTATTTCAAAATACAAAGTCTGAATACTGATCTGTATATCTTGTAAGATCAATAATCATACCAACAAGTAACAATTTTGTTCCTTCTTTCCTAAGGAAATTATTTTGGTTTTATTTTTATATCTTAATTGCAATTCTTAGGATGTCCAAGACCTTGTGACAGTGGAACGACACAGTGGCCACATTTGTCCTGATCTCAATTGTTAAAGATTTCTCTCCATCATTTTTTGTTGAGCATGATACTGACAATAGGTTTCAAACATACTCTACCATGATGAGCAAATACATTTGTATTCTAGAATCTTAAAGAAATCCTTCTAAGGAGAAGATGATGAATTTTATCAGCATCTTTATATAAAATGATCATATGATGCCATCTTATTAAACCAACTGATGTGATTTTTAAGGTTTATTAATTCATAACATTGAGTCATTCCTAAATTCTTAGTTGTACTTCTTTTAAAACAAGGCAAAGCATGGTTTAATAAATTATATTTATTAGAGAAAATTATGCAATAGCATAATAGATGGGCTCATCAACCAAAAAAAATTAGAATGAGCCATGTGACATTAATACTGTACAAAATGCAATATTAATATGAAATCATACAAATTATATATAAGATAAAATAAATTTTATGTATAATACATATGTAATATATAATAAATTGTATCTCTATTCATTATGCATACAATTATATATAATTGCACATTAATTTATATTAAAAAACTGACATAAATATTTATTAATTTCATTCATAGGTATTTATGCGAAAGTCACTATTTATTTTTTGAAAGTCACTGTTTATGTATATAATTTCTTGACTCCCCTCTTCAAAGAGATGTGATTTAAAGAAAAAAAAGAGGAGGAAAGAGGGGTAGAGCGGGAAAGGAAAACGTAAAAGAGGAAGAAAAGGAAAAGGAAGGAAAGAACTTTCTCTTTCTTATTTTCCCTTAACTAAGTTTATGAAGCAGATTTGGCCAAACGTGTAAGACCCCGCTGTCACCGGAGGCTCTGTGCGGTCCCTCTAACGATCCTACTAATCACCAACAGATTTTTCTCAGGTACTAACTTGTCTTTGGAAAACAAGTCTACATTCTCTTTCAGTTGCTGTTCAGTGCTTTTCCTTCCTGCTCACATATGATTTTCTGTGCGTTACCATCCTCAGTTTGCCAACCTATGTGCAAGAGGCGCAGCACATTCTAGCACATCACTGGAAACCAACTCCGCATAAAGACTAACGTTGGTGGAAGGTGACATGAAAAGGGTAACACAGATGAACTTCACAAACTCAAGAAAGTAGGTGGAAATTGGTGGATGTCATTAAGATGTGTTAATCTTTGTCCCTGTGAGGTACTGGAACTCAGTGATGACTGGTTGTCCTTCATTAACGATGAATGAAAAGCCCCCTTCCTACATGGGCAGATCTGCTCTCCTGCGCAGGTGGGCGCTGCGGAGTCATCACCTCTCAAGCAGGGTCATGCCAGGTGCGGCAGCACGGCCAGGGCTTGGGACAGACTGTCAATCACAGAGCCCTGAGTTCAAGTCTTGGCTCCTTCAACTACCAGCCTTATGGCCCTGGATGAGCCAGAAGATTCCTCGGGGCCTCGATTTCCTCCTCTATAAACAGAAAGCAATAACAGTAGTTCTTCCACTAAGTCACTGAGAGAGCGGACTGAGAAATGCCTAGGATAAAACTGCTTATTCGGTATTATTTTTATGGTTGATATTGCTAAATGAAGTCACTGTTACCTAGATGGCAATGCAGTATGACTCAAAAATTCATGTAAAGTTTAAAATTTCCACTCAGTGTAAAAGTTTCTTAAAAACAAAACGACTGACAGGTGCTTCCTCCCTTGAGAAGGGTCCCCCAGTTTCCTGGTGTATGCCTGGGAGCTGGTGTGGTGGGGGTAACTAACGCGCACAAAGCGTGCGCCATTATGATGTATGACATCTTGATTCTTCCTCTTCTTAAAGGAAGCTGCTTGCTCCAATGGGAATGGGATCAAAGAAGCACCCTTGGGGGCACCAGGCTGTGGCTTTCCACTCCAGTCCTGGACAGCTGCTACAATGCACTCGGCTCTATCTCCATTTGCTGTAAGCAACACAGGAGATCCCACCACAGGGGACAGCTTTCTCCGTGGCCAAGGGCAAGAAGCAGAAGGACTCACGTCACCGTGAAAGCAAGAAGAAATCAGTGAAACCTAACGGCTGAATGACTCAAATCAAGGAGCTACCATCAGGAAAAGCAAAGGGGGACTGAACTCAGCAGGCAAAGTTGTCAGATGACTGAACAAGACACCCAGCGAGGGCTTACCTCAGCTTGTTCCCAAGGTGAATCTCAAAGACACACCTTTTTAGTTCTAGTAGGGATAAACAATTCCCATGGAAACAGATGTAAAGGTCACCAAAATCCCACAACCTGTGTGCCTCAAGGGACACGAATTATTATATTGGTGACATCAGTTTTGTTTGGTCTGTCATGGTCAACCACCTTCACTCATCCAGAAGAGCTGGATGCCCCTGAGTAAGACACTGTCCGAGGACATCAAAACATGCACAGTGAATCCCTCCTTCATGACTCTGTAGCAGCAACAGTGACCCAAGCCAAGACATGCAGTAAGCCGGGCTCACTCATTTCCACGCCACACCTCAACTCGGGTGACCAGTGGCCACTGCGTCTGCATATGCCAGGCTGTCCATGTGACAAACCAACAGCAAATGTGTTGTTGAAAGCAAAAAGGTGGGAAGCGCAAGTCAACACCTTCTCCACCCTGCCCAACTCACCTTCACTAGGAAAAAGGACACACCGTACGTCCGGAGGGACCGGGCCAGCTTCACGTACTTGACCTTGGCTTCTATTTCACTCATCTCTCCACAGTTCTTATGCTCCTGCAAAAGTGACAGAAGGGGGGCCCTGTCATGGCAACTCTGCCAGCAGGTGGACTTGGGGGAGAGGTGGTCACTGCAGGCGGGGTGCACAGGGGCTATGAGGGGACAGTAAGTGAGACTGGGGCCTGACATCTCTCTGAGACACAGGCATCTGCTGACGGAGGAACACAGCAAGTAGAAAGCTCAAGTGCACGGCTTTCAAATTAGAGCTGGAATCCAAGCAGTCTGTGTGCTTCACAACCAAGTACAACAAGTCACACACATGCGAAGTGTAACAGAATGGGGACAATAATTGCAATCAGATTTCCAAAGGACTCTATGTCCTGAAAGGTTCAGGACCCACACTTTAAAAAATACAAAGAAAAGTGTTCTTTTAAGGAGCAGTATCATTCTAACATCGACTCAAATCGCAACTATTCCAAAGAGGAAACACACTGGATAAAACAATGTTTGGTAACACGGGAAAGTGATATTTTTATTTTTCCATTTCAAGATCAAAGACTTTGATCTCTTGGACTTACTAGAGTGTTTCATGGCAGAGTTGATAATAGCCCTTTTTCGTGATGGCCTAGAATGGACAAATCTCTGATTTTAGAATAGCTCTGAATGGTTCCCCAAATTCTAGCTTCAAAAAAACACATCTCAGGAATAAAGAGCTCTGTGTAGCTTCTCTCCCTCGGTGTGGTCTAATGGTCTATCACCTTGTTTCAATGCTACCAGGAAAATGTCTTTGAAACGAAATGTACGCACATTTTCTTCAGAAGGGCTAAGTAACCTTTAGCAAGAAAATATGGATTAAGATAATAAATCTGTCCCAAGTGGAACTGTCAGCTTCTGTCCTCTTGAGTCCCCAATCATTTATTACACAAGAGCACAGGGTGCAACGTCGTCAGCACAGGGGGGCCTCATGCTAATAAATGAGGATGGGGAGCGAGCAGAATAACAAGTGTCTGTGCGTTTCCAATACCTGAAATATTCTCTTTTCAGCTCCTTTCTGCTTGGTGTATTCTTTGGGCAGGAATTCCTTTAGACTGAGAAAGAGGGAGAAAGAAAAAAGGTAGGCATTAATCATGATCTGTGATGAGAAGCAAAGAAAAGAAACTGTTAATCAAACCCACAGTTAAGTCACTAACCCTCCCGATATTTTATGGTGTAATTAATAACAGCCTATAATATCCTGCAATGCACTTAGATAAGGACACGTCAAAACCGGTCTGATTTTAAAAAGGTGAAACTAACACATCGGAAAGAAGAATTTGCAGGATATGCCATAAAGTGAAGGCCTAAGAGTATACAGTATGCTGTGCTTCCTAACAAAGGGAGGACAAGGCCTTCTACTTTAGGACAATTATTTTCTATTTTCTCCATTTTTTTTTTAAAAGAGGACAAATCCTGTAGTGATGGAAACAGTTCTTCATTGGAAGAAGGGGAAAATAAGAACATTCCTTGTGTTAAAGAGTTTTCTTATTTTGAAATCACATGAAATTACAAAAGACCAATACTTAAAAAACTAAGCAAACTGAAAGTGATGGTGTGCCATGTTGACATTGTTAGTAAAAGAAAAATATTTTTTTTTTTTTTTTTTGCGATACCAGGGATCGAACTCATAGCCTCACACCTGCCAGAGAGGCACTAAAGCCACTGAGCCAAATTCCTAGCCCTAGTTTTTTGAGGCAAGGTCGCACTATGTAGCTCAGGCCGGCAACACTCCTCCTACCTCAGCCTCCTGAGTGCTGGGATTAAAGGCGTGCGCCACCACGCCCGGCAGGAAAACAATTATTTTACCTAAGTTTGAAAAGTAATTTTTGATTATACATCTTTAAGTGGATGTATCTTCAGAATAAACTGAGCCATGGAAGACAGAAGTAAAACGACTAGTACAAATATTCTAAAACCTCTTCATTCTCCTATCTCCACAAATGTACATAAAATTAGGTTACAAGACTCTGTAGAGATGGGATGGTACCTATAATTAAGATAAAGTAAGTGAGTAATTATTTTCACTGTTAGAAATCAAGATTTTCAAAGTAAATTAGATAAAAATATATTAAGCAAAAATACTTGACTAAAACCCCCGATCATCTTTTATCTGCATCGCAAATATCGACCTGAGTCCCTGGCTTATTTTGCTTTTATTCAGAAAACATTTTCTAGCTGGGTCTGTGGTAAAAGCCAGGATGGAAGACACCCTGGGCACACCTGCCCCTCCAAGCCTCTGCCAGGCTGGCCTCGAAACACCATTTCACCAAAAAGAATCAGGGCACGAGGGAACAACGACTCAGCCTAAGTCTAGGGCAGGCAAAGTGTTCAGCATCCTGGGACCTCTTGCATCTCCCGTCAAGAAAGCAAAGATGACCACACTGGAGCCATATTAAAGGATTCCCACTTTCCAAAAATGAGATGATTTTTAACTCTTCATGTAAAACAAGAGAACAATAAAGAAAAACCGTCACCAGCCTTCCTCAATGATCTACTCTTGGCTAATCACAGTCTTCCACTTCCTCACTCACAACCCTGCCCTGGATACTTCTGAAGCAACCTCCAAATGTCACACAAATCATCACTTTAAAACCCTCAATTAAAACTTTGAAGAAAAGAACTGATAGATCAAAGCAAATTCTAGTGACTACTTAAAACCAGTGACAGGTTGATGGGGGAACTTTGTAACAGATGAGTTGTTTTTTAACACTTAATCCACCAATCAATTTTATTTTATTTTTTGGTTTCAGGAATTGAACTCAGGACCGTGCACTTGCCAGGCAAGTGCTTATGCTCCTGAGCTATATTGCTGGCCTTCTCAGTTTTAATATTAATGAAAATAGGATAATCAGACAATAGATACCTCCTCAATGATCCAACAGGAGAACCCAGCATCATCTAGGAATTGTTTCTGGTAATCAAGAATAAGTACATATATAATTGAACCAGAATTTAGTTAAGCTCCTGTATCTAAACACTAGTTAACAAAAAGAGGGATAGACAAGTATGTTCAGTGATACCGTCAGGATATAATCACCCAAAGTCAAACACTAGAAAAGCTATAAAAACAGCCTAGATTTTTCACAAATAATTGCTTTGGCAGACATGGCTTAGAAAAGACAGAGAGAGACAGAGAACGTAGTTATGAGATTTAGCAAGTCTATCTATCATAAGGTTACAGTAACCAAGAGTAAAATACTGTACTGATTTTAGAATAGACACATAGGCCAATGGAATAAAATTCAGAGAAATTAACACTCACTCTCATGGTCAACTGATTTTCAACAAATGTTCTAAGGCAACTCAGTAAATATAAGGGTTTTTTTTTTTCCTTTTGTTTTAAACAAATGTTGCTGGGTATGTGGCAGATTCTGAGAAGATGAGGCAGGAGGATTGCAAGTTCGAGCCCAGCATGTGGAACCCACTGAGACCTTGTAAAGTAATAATAATAATAATAATAATAATAATGGCCAGGGGTGTAGCTCACTGTGAAGGTCCCGGGTTCAATCCCTAGTACTACAAAACAAACAATAAATAAAATTTTTAAAATGGTGCTGGGACAACCAGATATCTACATGTACAAGAAAGAAGCTCTATACATTATACACTAAAAGTAATTCAAAATGAATGACAGATCGCAATTAATGTAATTATCACTATAAAATATTGCTACATTTATAAAAATAACAACAGCTAAAAGTATAAATCTTTCAGAAGAAAACAAAGGAGCAAATCTTTTTTTTTTTTTGGTATTAGGATTCAAACTCAAGACCTTGCACTTGCCAGGCAGTTGCTGTGCCACTGAGCTGTATCTCCAGCCCCAAGTGTAAATCTTTATGACCCTGGGTTAGGCAAAGACTAAACTATATCTCAGTAGTCTTTAACAACAACAACAACAACAACAACAACAACAAAAACAAATATAATTTGTAACCCTTATTTGGATTCTGATACAAAGCAAGCCCAAAATGCTTTTGAGACAACCGGGAAAAACCTAACACAGACTAGGTATTAGATGATCTTAAAGGATTATTGTTAATCTTGTTGGGAGTTAGGATGGATTTGCAATGTAAATATTTAATTATTTAAAGATTTTAACTTTTAGATTATTAGCAACTATTGTCCATTGTTAGAGAAAGATTGAACTCCTTACAGATGAGCGATTCAATGAACTGAGATCTTCTTTTTTTATTACTATGATTTCTTTTTCTTTTTTCTTTTTCTTTTTTTTTTTTTTTTTTTTTTTTTTTTTTTTTTTTTTTTTTTTTTTTTTTTTTTTTTTTTTTTTTTTTTTTTTTTTTTTTTTTTTTTTTTTTTTTTTTTTTTTTTTTTTTTTTGACAGTCTCACTATGTATTCTAGGCTGGCCTTGAACTCACTATGTAGCCCAGGCTGGCCGCAAACTCTCATCCATTCTGCTGTGTCAGCCTCCTGGGTGCTGCGATTATGGGCATGTGCACCCTGGCTTGATAATTGCTTTCAAATGCTCAAGCCAAAAAAAAGAGGGAGGAAGGGCGGGCTCTGTAAAAGACTTGAACAGTGATGTCTGGTCATTCTGGAAAGGAATTCCAACGGCAAAAGTTGTGAAGCATACTTCCTGTGGTTTGGGGGGGGGGGTTTGAGCACAGGAGGATATTTAGGGGCTCCTCAAGAGACCCCCAGTCACACTGAATCAGGAGAACCTTTGAATTGGGAGTGGCTTAAAGCTAAATGACCATCACTGAACAACTTCATGGGCAAAAACGAGAGAACAGAATGGCACACGTAAGAGGATGCGAAGACTCCACTGAGGCCAGAGGACTGTAGCAGCAGAGACCTCTTGACGGTGCAGAACACGCTACTGGGGCACAATTCACAGGACAATGAAGAACCCCAAGAGCCCAGTGAGCTCTCTCTGCAGCGTGCAAGGGTGGGGCGGCTCCGAGGTCATTCACGGAGGGAGACCTGCCTACGGGTGGCAAAAGCACCCAAAAAGGCTCCACATCAAACTCCCTCAGAACAATGGCAGCTTCTAGATTCCAAGTGGCAGCGTCCTGCAGCCCAGCAGGGGAACTTAGGCTGGACATCAGTGGGAGCAAAGTCCTGGGCTGCACTGAGCTCTCTCCATGCCGTTCTGCAGGACCAGCCCACAGGAGTTCTACAGGGGAGACCAGGACAACTCCAAAACACCACAGAAGACCTACCCTGCGTGTGTATGTGCGTGTGCGTGTGAAATATTCCTTGTTCAGTCAGCATCTCTGCGGCACGGACAGAAAGCAGGAAGGCACTGGCCACCTGTCATCCCGCCTGCCAGCAGACGGCCCAACAGTTGCAGCTTAGTTCCTGTTTTGATTACCGAGGCCACGTGTGGAAGGCTCCTAAGTGTGCGGGCAAAGGAAATCTGTCAGCCCGTTTGAAGAAAATGGATCATGCTGTCAAACCTGATTGGAAAATTTTCAACTAAGCAAGTGTTGGCCAGTGCAAATCCTTCCCACTGCCCCCTTACATCTTCCCACTTGTATTTGTTTTTCTTTTTTGGTACTGGGACTCAAACTCAGGACCTTGCGCTTGCCAGGCAGGCGCTGTGCCACTGAGCTACATCCTCGGCCACTTCCCACCTTTAAAGGGGAGCCATGTAAACAAGTCTTGTGGTTAGACCTGACTCTTCTTCCAAACCCTACAGCAAGGCTGTGAAGAATGCCCTTTCTGAAGGCAGTAACAATAATACATCCTCCACTCACCAAGTGAATAGACTGCGCAGTCTTCTCACTCTCCAAGATATGCAGGAAGTTGCAAGTTTGCAGAGAATAAACTCCTCTCTCCCCAACTTGATTCCTGCTCCAGCAGAATCAGTGGGATTGTTCTCCAGTCTGCAGCAGCTGTCTGTGTATTGGGTGATTACATAATGTATACATCTAGCCCATTGCTTGCTAGTGCAGGGTAAAAACTGGGCTACTGGAGGCTTCCGAAAAGTACTTGTTTACAGACTTATTAGATATAGGTGAGACCACTGTGACTCACCGGAAAGGAAAAAAAAAAAAAAAAAATAAAAAAATAAAAAAATCTTTAAAAATTCTGTCCTTATATTGTTTTGTGATTGGTTTAAAACTCCCTTACACAAGCTGCATCAAGTGTAGTTCTTATAAGAAAGAGAAGGCAGATGCCCAGTGCAGGGGAGACCTCACACAGAAAGACACCTTAGCCTGGTACACAAACACATTAAGTTGAAAGTCAGTAAAGCTTTTCTGAGAAGCAGATACCACAGTACTTGTTATGATTCTACACTTGCACGACTTTTTGTATCATCCAAACCATAGGGACAGAGGGTTTCTACTATCACCATTTACTGCCATTTGTGAGGGTCACACTCTGTTTTGGGGTGTTTTCCAAGCATGAGTCAAATTCCAACAAAAGCTCCAGCAAGGGAAGCTCTCATTGCATACATGGACCCTGACGTCTGGTGGGATGGAGTCACCCACCGTCATGGCCAGCAGGTCAAGCTGATGGGTGGACTCTGGGGACAAGCGCTTGGCCTCTCCACATCCGGCACCTCCAAGCTACCCTTCAGCCACAGAGCATTGCATGGGATCAGTACTTCAGACCCGTTAGACAAGCAGACGAATAACAGAAACACCTATTCAGAGAGCAACACGCAGCATACAGCAGCAGGCAATCTCCTATGCATGCCAAGAGGTCACTGGAATCATAAAAAGGGACTTTCATATTTAATACATTTGAGGGAACAGGAGCTGGATTCAAATCCAGATGTTTCACTAATGTCCCATTTTCTTGCCTTTTAAAAGACAAGTTACAGTTTTATTTTCATTGTTTACATCTGAAGGTATATCACATGGTGCTATGACACATACTGAAGTTACTACAGTTTAGCAAATTAACATATCCATCATCTCGCAAAGTTACTATTTTGTGGGAAAATAAGCTAACATCTCTCAGCAAATTTCCAGTACACAATATGGTTAGAGTACTCGGGCCTCAAGCTGAGCATCAGATGTCTGCACTTACTCATCCTACATAACTGAAATCCCACATCCTTTGGTCTCCATCTCCCCATCCCTCCCCAACAACCCTTCTACTGCTTCTACGTACTTCTGTTTATTATTTCCACACTAACGTGAATTTCACTGCATCTCTGTTGTGCCTAATATCATGTCCCTGAGGATCGGCCATGTAGTCACAAATGGCAGAATCTCCTGGAAGGTGGAACAGCATTCCATCGTGCAGATAATAAATCCTCACTCTCCTATGTCGAATTTAAATTGCCCGCACAAGTAATTCCAACAGAGGAGTCCAGAAGATGTCTCACAGTCTGGCAATAAGTTACAAGTGTATGGGGAGGCTGCTGCCATTTGGGGAAATATTAACCACCTCTTATCCGCCCCAGAGCTGACAACAAGTAGCAGCTGCATGACGTAAGACACATGGCTGCCTCTTTACGCTTGTTTTATCACCTGAAAAGCAGAGAAGATTTTGGCTTAGGATTGTTGCTTCTCATACGAATTGATAATAAGGGATGTGCCCTCATCCATGAAAAGCCGGGGCATCAATCAGCACACATGCACACACGCGCGTGCGCACACACACACAGCAGTGCAGAATCTGCCCAGAAGTGTGTGCAGGGAGCAACGGACCAGGGCCACCCAAAGGACACAGGAATGCTCAGGTTTCCTGACTTCAGCCTCTATGGTGAGTCACCAAATAACTAACACCAACACTGCAAGTGTGGTATCACATGAGGATCTCAAAGTGTGGTCCCAGGACCTGCTGTATCAACACCATGTAGGAGCGTGCGAGAAAGGCTGCTTTTCAGGCTTCCTCCTGACGTGCGGAGGGAGATGCTCTGGGAGAAAGCCCAGCAGCACACTCTAATGAGACCGCTGGATGACGGGCTTGATTCCGGACTCGAAAAGCAACATGGCTGTGTGACTGGGTCTCCCCCGGTAGTGCTGAATTGGAAAATGTGAGCTGTGGTCAGAAAAGCTGAGGAGTGGGACTGGCCTGTGGGTTAGTTTCCAAGTGTGAGACAACAGAATACTAAAGACTGGCTAATCCTGTGGTCCCAGATCCAGGTGCTGGCAGGTTCTGCTGGCTGTTGAGGCTGCAGGGTTCCAAGGAGAGGAAGGAAACCTACACTGTCCTCCCACAGCTAAACAACCAGTAATGCCTCTTTACTTTGTAAGATACTTGATCCCACCCAGGAGGGCCTAGCGGCTGTCTAAAGGTCCACCGGATAACACTATCGCATGAGCAACATGCGACAGTTTGAAGGGGTCACCCTGAAGTTTGGAGAGGTCACCCTCCAATTATAGCAGCCTGGTAGAAACACCGGACTGGGTCTGGAGAGTGATCTCAGCTTCAGGGTGGTTCTGTGCTCCTGAACCAATCCAAACGCCCTTGGATGCAAGCATGAGGAACTGCTCAGGAACTCAGAGAGAGCTTGGGGCAGGCTCAGTGCAGACATTCCTGGTGGTTCCGGAAGTTCTTGAGTTTGAAAGTAGCAAGGGAGATAGGCATGGCATGTGGTGGTTGCGCCGGGAGGAAGCTATGAAAGTGCCACTAACGGATCATGACAACCCCAAACTGATAGGAGAGCTCTGGGCTGCGAGGACCTCACAACAGAACCAACAAGGAAAGCACAGTGCAGACCAGTGTGCAAATGGGCTTCGACTGCATTTCAATTTAATTTAGTGGGAGGGTGATGGTGAGGAAGCTGAGGTTAAGACACAGCAGAGGAAAAACAAAAGCTGAAAGGCCTGCTTCACTATTCATTTGAAGACAGACTCTGTAGCCCAATTACTCTAACAAAAGCGCACAGAGGGCCAGCTCCAAAGGGGGAAGATGTGTTTGAACGGATGCCAGGCGCAAAACCGAGTGGAGACCTCCTACCGAGTCAAGAGCTTTGCTTGTTGACAGTAGAATTATCTTGAGTTTGTAGGGGAAATTTCCCAAGTCTGCTCTAAAGTCTTTCACAACACAGATTTATAGCCTAGGTTGCTTTGTTTTCTTAGCAAAATACATCCCAGAAATACCAGTGTAGAGGAAGAGGGCTCCAGTCTTCAAGGGTAAGGAGTTTTCTGGACTGTCACCTGCCTGCCATCAGGGGAATACAACATGCAGGGGAATACAACCTTTTTACCTGGCTTTGAATGAATAGCTGTAAGTTTTTCCTTAGGCATATGTTACACATCCAGCCTCAGTAAATCCAAGCTCATATCTCAGGGTTAGACTATCTGCAAATCTTTTAAAAAGGTATGTTAATTATAAAACATTTCAAATTACATAAAAGCAAATGCCCCATTAATTTACATACTAACCATCAAGGAGAAATCCTGTTCACAAGGTGCCAAATTTGCTTTCTAATTGCCATCTCTCCTTTTGCTATTAAACACAGATACGAGTTTAGATGAAATCCCACGTCCCTTCTTTGTCTCTCTAATGGCAGCTACTTTCTTGAAGTTAGTTCCATGAATATTTTAATATGTTCTACATGTCCTTGTATTCATAAACAATAACATATCCTGTTACTCTCTGTATATTTTTAAATACAAAGATGCACATTCTGAAATGTCCTGTCTCCTCTGTAAAGTACACTGGTGTTTTCATACATGTAAATTTATGCCCAACTAATAGACATAACATGCTATGTCTGCACAGCTTTTGTATTTCCTGGATTACTTATCAGGCTGAATATCTTTTCATACTTTAGAGCAGAATGGTGCTTCCTCCTTTCTAAAGTGCTTTTTGATGCTCTTGTGATCTTTTCTTAAGTTTGTCTTCTTTAATATCTTCTGGATATTAATTTGGTAGTGTGCATCATACATACACAAATTTCTTTTTCCTGGCTGAAGTCTCATACTTCACATGGTGACATCTTTTGTGTAATAAAACACTTTCATAAAGGTAAGTTTAACACTCTTTTGAATTACTGTATTATCCTAGGACAATGATGTTCATTATAGTTTCATAAAAAATTATAGTAGTCGTCTTCCACATATCTTCATTAAGCTTTGACCTTACTTTAACTAATTTGTATTAATTTTTAATAGCTTTATTGAGATACCTATATTAGCAATGTTTTCTCATTACTAAATACATGGGATTTTTATTGAAATTGAACTGAATCTATAGATAAACTTGGGTAGAACTATTTTATCTGATAGCAAGTCACTCCAATTTTCAGATCTTTTATGCTCATCCATAAACTTTTATCGTTTTATTGGACAGATCTTGGGGATCATTAGTCAGTTTCTAGGTAAGTTACACTTTTTGTTACTATTATAGAAAGTATCTCCCTTTTTCAGTTACATTTTCTGTTTGTTGATTGTATCTGGGAACATTATTGAATGCTCCAATTGACCTTTTTCTAGAAACCTTGTTTAAATTCTTGTTCTTTCCCAAAGCTGCTTTGTAGATCAACTAGATTATCTCTGCAGACAAGCCTACCAGCTAGGACTACTGACAGCTCGTTTTCCCACCCTGACACCACTGATCTCTCTTTCCTCCCTGCACCTGTAAGGTCATTTGGTATCGTGGTGATAGGAAGCACTGACAATAGGCATCCTTCCCGACATTAATGGAAATGCTTGGACTATGAGATTATCACACTCCTTGTAGAATTCCTGAGTAGACTGAAATTAGTGTCCATGTATTCCTCATGTGTCCCAAACTTTTTTGTTTTTCCCAGTGAAGATTATTTCATAAAATTCTCTCCAATAATTCAGACAATCACATAGCCATACATTCTGTATTCCATAAATATACTTTCTAATGTTAAACAGCTCAAATATTGTCTTCTCCAGTGTTCCTTGCCTATCTATTATAACACAGCAAATTTTTCTCTAGGAGTCCCAATTCTGCATTTCTGCTTTATTTTTTTTTACCTGCCATTCATTATTATTGAATGTTTCATGTATTTTTACGTATTATTATTGTGATCTATTTCTCCATACTAAAATACAAGGTTCAAGAGAAAGGAATGCTTGCTGTTCACGCTGTATCACCAGGGCTTACACTTGAACTGCACATTTGATATATGAAGCCTGGGAGACACTAGTTATAACCTGCACTGACTCATAAACACACTCATGTTGGACTTTGTTAATATTTTAACTTTTGTGGGGAAGACATCTAAATTCACTTTATAAGATCCTATTCAGTCAGGGATACACCTCAGCACCAGAGAACCTGCCTGGCAAGCAAAAGGTCCTAAGTTTGATTCTCATTACCAAAAGATTGTACTCAGTTTTGGTATTAGAATTTCGCTGATTTTCAAATAAAGGTGAAGAGCTTTACTTCTTTTGTCTACTCTCTGAAATAACCCAAGTCCAGTTTCTGTTTACCTTTCTGATGGTACATTTTAACTTGTCAAGGCAGTATCTTTCAAGATTATACATTTATGCAGATCTCATAATTATCCATTTTGTCTAAACTCTATTCTTTTGTTCCAAGTTTTCATCACATTCCATTTTGAAAAATATTTTTATCTGCAGTTTTGATCTACTGTCATGATTAACAATATGTCTTTTTCTTCTTGATCAAGTCCATCTAAGCTTTATATTAGTTTATTAATTTTTTCAAACCACTTTTTTGTTTTATTAATTCTGCCTGTGGTTTCTCTTGTATTACTTTGTCCTTAAAATTTGTTTTTCTTCTCTTCTGCTCTTGCTTTCCTAATCACTCCCTGTGATGGGTCTGCTAAACTATAACACTAAAATGATGCATCAGAAGTTTTTCTAACACTGTTTTTTTTTTTCCTTTTGCATACATTTAAATCCATGGTAGGTGCATTGACAAGTTTACAATTATTGGATCATTCTGGAGAAATAGTCCTTCCATCTTTATAATGGTCTTCACTTCTACGTACACTTTGTCTTAAAGTCTCTGTTTATAGTGTCACATCTCATATGGGTCTTCAGCTTTAACCATTGCACAAGCTTATGTGCCACACAGCTTGTGAATTCAGGAACAGTGAACCATCAGTGCACAGCATCTCCTTGTGCCATGCATGTACCCGGCACAGCAGCACACATGTGCAGGCCCCTAGTGAGCTCAAGGCGAACACACAGCATGTTGTCTCAGTGCATTTTCCAAATGCAGAGGACTGTAACAAAAATACTCAATTATTAGATTATCTGCTGTATTTATTTCATGCTCTGATAAAATCTTTCTTGAAAGAGACCCAAGGAAAACTGTCATATAGATAAAGCACACTGGACACAAATTGGGAGCCCTGGCTTTCTTCTGGCTCCCAGCTATTGACAGCTGTGGGCTCTTGTCTCTGTCTCTTCCTCTAGTACCTATTTTTTCTTATACAGAGTAGACAGGGTATATTAAGTAATTCTTAAATCCCTGAAAACTCTCAAAGTCTTTTGGCCTGTAATTGTCACTTTTCTAAACGAGTCCTTTCACTATGATTATATTAAGTTTAGGAATCACTGAAGAGTCTGGATAAAATTGAATGGAAATGTCATTAAAATGTCCCTATTACAGTAACACTGAACAAAAATACAAAAGTTTTTTTAAAAATTGAACAAAATGGACTTATGAAACACACCCCTACATACTTCATTTAACTACTATGTGACTGAAATCTCTGTGTTTTGTCTGGCTCTGGCACAAGCTCTTCTCATTATTCTTTTTTTAAATTCTGAATTGTTCAGATATAGCAGGAATAAAAGCTAGATGGGAAAAGTCACAGACGCTGGAGAATAGAGCCCTACCAGTTATCATGAAAGCTCCAGGAAGGGGTCGGGGATATAGCTCAGTGGCACAGCACCTTCCTGGCAAGCACAAGGTCATGAGTTCGATTCCCATACCAAAAATAAAAATAAAAAAGGTCCAGACAAAAAGACAGTGTGACAGCCAACTTAAAAAACGGATCACTCTGGCCTGCCTGGTTTACTTTAATTAAGAGGGGACTTAGCTCCTTGAAAAGTTTCACCTGTACACTATGAGCAGGAATAGGCACAATTAAACATCTACATTAAATAGCAATGCTCCATCACCTAGAGTACATTTGGTCTCATTAAAAGGTAAACTACATTCCTAAAGAAAAATAACTGCCACCAGGTACAATAAATTTATTTTAATTTAGAATCCAAATAAGGTAAGGCTACACATCCCACTGGAGGGAAGACAAACTGGTCCAGTCCAACTACTCACTTCTGCTATCTCAGATTATTAAGAGAAGGACATTTTTACAGGCGTCTGAGTACTCAGTGTGAAACAGGACCATAAGTGGAAGCGGACACCGTTAGGACCCATACGAATGCTCTGAGATTAACTTGTAATCTCTACAGAAGCCCTCGGCGGCACAGTCGCATTCGCCAGGATTTGGTTGGCACAACTGATAACAACAGAAAAGAGACCCCAGAAGGTTCTGATCACGTGTTTAAGGACCTTTCTAATCCTGGCACAGGCTGGGAGGCCAGTGAAAGGGGCAACTGTACCCTGGACGTAGAAATTCCTTTGAAGGAGTCAAGCTCAGTCCCGAAAGTCAGAAGTTGTGCGCAGAAAAAGTCTTTGAAGTAACTGCGACTAAGCGGCCACTCTGTTTCTCCTTTCACATCACATAAAATTCTGCTTTCTCTATTTACTCGCGAAGTTAGAAGTCCCTCACCAGGATACATGCAGTTGCAGCTATGAAGGCCTAAACCTAGGGAACCATTGGATTCTTCAGTTATTTGGGCTGGGAAAAAAACCTTCCCTCTTTCTATTTTCTCCTATTCTTTCTCAGTCACCTTAGAAACAGAAGCAAAAGATTGGCTTTGCTTCCTCCAAGGCCTAATGAGTTCTGAGAGTTTATTTATCAGTATCTGTGGCCGTAATCCTCATGTTTATGAGATCAGATGTACAGTACCTGAGGGACCAGCTCTGAGGACACAACGTGGGGATATGAAAACTACTAAAAGAACACAGATGTGTGTTCTACAGTGAGGAGTCTGCGGGGTCACAGAGCAGAAAAGCAAGCTCCCAAGGCCCCTGCAGAAGGAAGTCAGATCAGGCACTAGAAATGGGCCCCAGGAAAATACCTGGCCATGGGACGTGTGGAAGGATGCAGAACAGAGTAAGCGGCAGGAACTGCTCAATGCTGCCTAACAGTCAAGGTCACCAGAATAAAGCATCATCATAGAACGGGTCCTGGGGTTCACTAACTCACAGGGAAAATTTCTGGGTTTTTTTCTTACAACCACCTCAGTTTAGACCAAACAGCATGTCAGCCAGACATTGTCTATCACTATGACGAAAGTCAGGTTTTCTTGTTACTGAGACCCAAGACTTGGTTCTCAATATTTTCCACCAATGTAAAAGTGGGTCCAGGGTCAAATAAGCTTTTCCATTACCCTTTTCCCTCAGTCCCTCTGCACAGAAGTCTGTGCTCAATTGATCTCATGCCAGACACCGCCTCCAGAAACACTCAAGTCCTCTACCTCTCAGCCAGCATTTGTATTAGGTTTCCACTTCCAACCCCTGCACGCTGCACTCTGGGGGACAGTGTGACACTGACCGTGGTGAGATGAGAGCTTTTCTTCTCTCTTTCCTTCCTCCACTCCCCCATCCCCTTCTCTCTTTCTCTTTCTTTCATCCATACTAAGCAGCAACCACAAGAAAAAGGAAGACTTAAGAAAAGCAATATTATCAGAGGAAAGCAAACATAATACTGTAATACTCTTGCAAAAGTCCAAATCAAAACAGAAGGAAAGACCACCTCAGAAAGTTGCTCGCTAGCAGCAGCCTACCAATGGCTGGGAATGTCCTGCTGAGAATTTCCAGGACACTGGATCTCATGGCCATGCTCTGTAGGACCTTGAGGAAACTGAAGGGTCAGCTCTCTTGAAATCCTGGGGTCTAGTGCCAGGAAAATACATCCCCATTATTTTATAAAAGGGAACCATAGACCAAATGGAATAAAAGAACAGAGCAAGAATTTCACTTGCACATCATACTTCAAAGCAACAAAGAATTCACGAGGTTGTAACAAAGAATGCAAGCTTCTCTCACACTATAATGCTCCAACATAGAAATCTCAGAAAACTGCACATGACAATGGCCTGGAGGCGCAGCTCAGTGATACAGCACTTGCCAAGCATGTGCAAGGCCCTTGGTGTGATCCCTAACCCTCTAAGAAATGAAACCGAAAACAGAACCTGCCCAAGACGATCAAAAGTGCTGCAGGACAGGGGGACAATGTGGTGATGGGTACAGGTTGCAGAAGGTACACAAAGTGAGCTCCTCAAATCCACAAACACTGGGGACAGGCTGGCCAACAGCCCGTGGGGTAGCACAGCCACTCTCGTAGAGAGAAAATCACCCACTGCCAGAACTCAGTACCTGCTTCCAGAGACCTCCTTCATAGTCACCCCAACAATAAATTTCTAGGCTTCCTACTTTCCCTGCGAAACACGGATTCAGTAACACACTTAACTGAATCATAGCTGCCATTCTCACAGTGGATTGAAGTCATTGTGTGTATTTAGATACCTTGCTCAGTGCTCGCTTCGGCAGCACATATACTCGATACCTTGCTCAAAAATAAAGAGGTGAAGTGTCAGGATATGTATGTGGTCCTGGGTTCCACCTCCAGCACCCCCCAAAAAAAACCCCAACATAAACACACAAAAAAATAGATGAAAAGAAAAGACCGGGAGAGAAAAGAGAAAAACAAAAGGTCATTTACTCTAAGAATCCAGGCTTGTGTTTATGCTCCACATGAGGTCCAAATTGTATCTGGGCTTGAAATCCACCAAACTCGCAGGCTTTCTCAAAGGAGACGGGGTGGGAGCCATTCAGGATGTCATCCCGAGCCTGAAACACACCAGCAAAGAACAGCCTCAGGCGTCTGGGGGGACAACACCTCTCCCCAGACACGGCCCTACCCCAGCACATGCACTCCACAGAGTTGAGGACAGAGACTGCAGGGGGTGCCAGGAACTCCGAAGGGCAGGGTCAAATGGCCTGGGGCTGGAACATGCCAGCGGTCTGATATCCCAAAGGGAAAGCGTGTTAATAATCTAGGGACACAGAAGCAATTATGAAACCTAAACAGGCAAAGGAAAACCCTTGTGAAATGACCAGATTCAAACAAGCTGAAAGAAAAATAGTTTACTTTTTGTGCACCATAAAGTTAGGAGAGAAAAACCAAAGAAGTAAAAGCAATCCAACCCCCATTGCAAAGTAAAGACTAATTAAATGAGGAGAGGAAGAAAGATGGAGAGACACACGGAGAAAAGAATTCCAGACCCGAGACATCCAGGGGAAGGACAAGCAATGCACAGCCCCAGCACCTTCGCTGTGTGTGAACTCCTTCGGGCTTTTGATCCAGCAGTGCCCTGGCTATTTATCCCTCCCCTCTGTGTCTTTCCTTTCTCTCAGTGTCCCCAGACCACCCTCACACAGACACTCACAGCCATCCTTTTGGGCCTTAAACTCAGAAGCATCTTCTCCCTGCCTGGCCATCTCCTTTCCTTCTAGCTTCGTTCCTTTCCATTTCTCCCACTCCCTAACTTTGGTGTCAGCAAACTTTCCCTTTAGAAGGCCAAACGGTAAACATTGCAGACCTTCAGAGCGGTAAGGCCCGTGTTCGGTAGGTAACTACTGAACTCTGCCACGGGAATACAAAATATGTAACAATCAGATTACACATAAGGGGATTTACCAGGACACAATACATAATACTTAAATAAATGACTCATTTTCTATCAAATACAGGCAGAAGGATGGTTGCTGTTTGCAATTCTTGCATTATTTCTATGGGCAGAGAAGTAGATAGAGGGAGGGAAGAGGAAAGGAAGATGAGAGAAAGCATGAGAAGTACAGGTGTTTTCGATGAGTCCAAAGTAACCCGAGGGACAATCTAGTGCCCAGCCCACACCTTACACACTGGGAAACTGTAGCTCAGATGTGTTAAATGACTTGTCTGAATTTAAACAATTAATTAATGGTAAAGACATAAAAGGTTATTGTGAAGATAGCTTTCAGTTAATGGGAAGTAATGATTTTTACTGATATTGCATGGTATTCTAAGTGCTGGCTAATAAAGCTATAGTGTCTTTGAATCGGTGAGTCATTTAAATGGATATGGCCATCTCTCGAAAGCAGGGAGACCCCAACAATGCCAGGCACCAAGTCCCAATCTGGGAAGGTGAAGAGAGCCCCAGAAAGGCCCCCTCTGGGTGGCCAGTGGGTCATGTCCAAGGCCAACCTGCACCACCTGCAGACAGGAGGCGCCTGGGGACGCACCCCCGGGACACGGATGCTGTGAACCGTGTGGGAGACACAGCCGGCTCCTGCTCACTGGGTCCCAGCCGGGGGCCTGCTGCATGCTCCCCAACCTCACAGTCTGAGAGGGGCAGGCCGTACCTGGACATAAAGCAAGTTCAGCTGCACAGGGTCTCTGGAGTCCACGTTCTGGTCCGAGTAGAAGAACTTGCGTCTGAGCAGCAGCGTCTCGTTTTCATCTACTCCTTGTTCTCGGAACGTCCGGCTGTGATCCAGCCAATTCACTGCAACACAAGGCGTGGCAGAGAAACGGGTTGGTTCCTGCTCTGAACCGAAAGGGATTTAACAGGACAGCGGTGTGATATAGATGTGGATTTCCTTGAGGCTGCCCACCAGAGATATTTCTTACATTAAAACCACACTTCTTCCCTTTGAAAAACAATCTGTCATCTACCATCTGGCCAGAAAGAAAAGGAAGGACAAAATTCCCAGCCATTCCGACAGCTAGCTGACCCTCCTCACTGAGTTTATAACATGCCCCTTCTTCCCCAGAAGGTGAGAATAAGGAAATCCATGCTTTGTGCTAAGAAGCCAAATTGGAATTTTCCTTCAAATCAACAGTAGATACTTGGGTCTCGTTAACTGAAATGATTCAGAGGTACAGAACATAGCAAATTACCTCTGACATCCAAAGTGGAAAAGAGGAAGAAAATGAAAGCCATGGAGAGCAGGGATGGGAGGACACCAGGGTGGAGAGGACACAGCATGCTCCTGACCCGTGGCCCGGTCACCTCTGGGGCACAAACATCGAAGACACCTTGCACACTTTGAAGACACTCTCTCTTCCACTACTCTGCAAGCTGTTAACACACATGCACACACAAGCACGCATACACAAGCATGCACACGCATGCGCACGCACACACACACACACACACACACATACACACTGCGGGTAAGTATTCAGAGCCCGCTTCATCATGTTCTGAGCAGCTTTGGCACAGAAAGTGGCTGACAGCCCTTCTCTCCCACAGTGTTGGGGACAGCCTTGCACACACATTAATAAACCCTGGGGATTTGTCTCCTCAAGTCTCTTGGAAAGAAGTATGCAACCGGGAATCTAATGAGGCAGAAAGAAAAGGGACTAGAGAAAGAGTCAGAGGAAATGTGAGACCCGCCGAAGATCAATAAACATAATGACAGTGATGATGTCACCCCAGCGCTGTGGCAGGAGCCGCCGGAGTAGGCTGGGGGATGAACTGCTAGGGTCCCGCAGAGGAGGCGTGGCCACTGGGGACGCGTGGGGTTCTGCTTGCATCCCACATGTTAAATGTGTGGCTGTGCAAAGTGACTTTCGCCAATTTTAACCTCCGGCAAATGGAGGCAGCAGTGGGCGCCCATGGCCGTTAGCATCTGCCCACCAGGGCCAGGGAGAAACAGCTTCCGGATGGAAGCCCACGGCACCCCTGAAGGCGTCTTCGTTAAACACGCACACACAGATCTAAGAGGGCCACGGTACAGTGACACCAGAGGGGCGCAATCACCCAAGTCCACAGGGTAGGACACGTTAGGCAAGCAATAGTCTGATTTCTTCACATACGCACAGCTCAGTGCAGAAAGCAGAAGCGATGGAGAAGAAACACGCTTAGTTAAAGCAGCATGCCATCCAACCCATCTGCAGCCCATGAAAAGGGCTATGAAAAGGATTTGTAGGAGATAATGGAGAAAACGTGAATGCAATCTATACATGTGATAGGAAAGGAATTTTTTTTTTTTTTAAGGAAATGGTATTACCATTATTTTTTATGTCTCTAGAAGTTTTTTCAGCTTTTAGTGAAATAAATACAGATTGAAAAATAACCCCCACACCCCGCTCTGGGTGACGAGGGCGGCGAGAAAGGCCCGCGGGCTCCCCAGATGCTCACAGTCGTCATCCGTGTGCAGCTTGGCCTTCAGCTTCTCCATCTTCCGCTCGTCTCGCAGCAACGTCCGGTCTTTTTTGAGTGTACCCGTTCCTTCCTCTTTCTTTTCTTCAATAGTCTCTTGGATTAAAGAGTACTCTTCATAATTCGTTATCCCTAAAAACAGAAACGAGGTTGTAATGCTCACGGTTATACCGCGGCCCACGTCTTCCACTTGGGACCTGGGACATGGCACACGCCTGTCCGCAGATGACACGGAGAGGCTCCCCTGGTGGTGTGGGGATCGGGAGCCCCGGGTCACAGAAGTCTGATGCAAACCAGGGACCATTCAAAATGCCCAGGCTGATTCTCTACTAATTTTTGAGGAACAAGAAACAAAGCAGACACCATGCAAGAGGACGTCCCGTAAGACGGGTCTGAGAGAACTCAGCTCCCTTTGCATGAAGAAAAAGCTAAGACAGGTGAGGTCATTCTTTTCAAGTATTTAGAGGCATGCATATGGGAAGCAGGCAGTGTTGTCCTCTGGGGAGACAAACAGAAGCTATAAGAAGAAAATCTGCCCAATGGTCATTCACGCAGGCAGTCAGTCACCATGGTATTCAGGGAGACTCTGGACATCAATGTGGGGGAGGGGACTGAATGACACAAATCTTAAAGGATTCCTCTCCACTGAAAATACCTGTTGTTTTCTTAAAGAGAAATAAAAGCTCTCACTGGTGACCCAGTGAGAAGTTCAAGTGTTTACAACACCACGTGTAGACTGTTGCATCAGGAGAATGGGTGTATTCTCTTAGGACTGGGCAGAACAAAACTACGTAGACACCAGACGAGGGTGGAC
The DNA here is from genome assembly GCA_004363535.1 of Dasyprocta punctata. NCBI lineage: Eukaryota > Metazoa > Chordata > Mammalia > Rodentia > Dasyproctidae > Dasyprocta > Dasyprocta punctata. The sequence continues at coordinate 4,556 of RJWM01007019.1, read as the reverse complement.
AGAAAGAGGAGATGTCGTCCAAAACAAAGCAAAAATGGAACTAGGGCGTGCGGCTGCTCACCTATCCTGCTGCAGATGGTGACCAGGAGCTCCCCCACGGTCTTGGAGTCGTCCACCATCACAGTCTTCACGGAGCCGTCCAGCATTCGGATTTTCTGAGGCCTCTGTTTCTTTTTGTATTCCAAAATGTCCTAGAATGCAAACCGTACACATGTTTGAAAAAAGAAGAAGAGGAAGAGAAGAAAGAAGAGGCAAAAGGGAAAGGAGAAGGACAAGGAGAAGAAAACCATGACAACGAAGAAGAAGAGGAGGAAGAAAAGGAAGGGGAAGAAAGAAAGAGAAAGAAGGAGAAGAAAATAGGAGTCCCTTGCTGATTTCATGTTTTCAAAATGTCTCTGAAAATTTTTCTTAGGAAGAAGTAATCTTCCTTTATTATTACAGCAATTTCTATAATACAGAATCTCCAGGCCTCGATAATTAATTTGATAAAGATTTCTTTAAAATCATAGTGAAATTGAACACACACATGCACTCCCAACAAGGAAGCAGCTTGATAACTGAAAATTACCCCGCATAAAATAGTACAAGTGTCAGACGACCCTCATGGAGGCTGGGAAAGGCTGCACTGGTGAGAACTGGCAGAGGAAGAGGCCTCCATGCCTTTTTAAAAGACAGGATCCAATTATCTGTAATCTGGCATAAGCAATTTTTACTACCTGTACACGGAAAATGAAAACTTAGTTGCAAAATGTACCCTCAAAATGCTTACCATATATGTGCGTCATACATAAATATATGAATATAAATACAGACATAAACGCCTCCACTGTCTCCAGCGCCCTTCACAGGGGGCGCACATCACGGAGGCGGGGTGCTCATAATACTGCAATCAAACATGAGCAGGACCACACTGGGGCGCTAAGTTTGGAAGTTATTTTTTAAATAAGAGGTCTCTTTTTTTTTTTTTTTTAATTATACATCTTAAAAACAGAACTATGGAGGGAACATTAATTAAAATTAACGAATCAAACATTTCATTCTTGCTCTGCGGAATACTGGTCAATCTGATAGATCCAACTCATCCAACTGACCCAAAGAGCCTGCATCCTGGAAGTCAGGCTGGATGGAACAGTTCACACACTATCTCTCCTCACACCCATCAGCAACCACTTTGGTGTTGTTCCTACTGCTAATGGTTATTAAAATCACGCCCACTATTTGAAATCTCTTTTTGAAAACAAAACACTCATCAATATTTGGTCTCAGAGTCTCTTTAGAGCTACGTTTCGTTTCCCCCTCCTTGTTGCCTGATTTTCCATCAGGAACACGCATCCTCACAGAAGATGCCTGCGTCGTGTCTCATAGTATCTCATCCAGCAAGACTTGGAGAAACCACTTAAAATGCCCCAAACTGAATCGATTTAAAGAATCTGGATGGCTGACATTTTCTCGCCACTGGACAGCACAGTACATAGAATCCATTGATAAAATACCCTTGAATCAAAATGTCAGAATGATGCTGATTTGCACGGAAGGCCCAGGGACAAAGCAACAAGGAAATAAAGTCAGACCGGCAGCCTACCCCATTCCGCAGCATGTAGTAATCCAGTGTTCTGCCCGCTTCCAGCCAAATCCCTTTCCTGGGGTCTTCATCCGAAAGAAACAGCCCATAGTCGGAAGCTGGAACACAGAGAGAAAGACAGAAAGGAGGCTAAGTGTTGGCGAGGCCATCCCTGGCTCCCTGGGCCCGAGCCTGTAGCGTCCTTCACCAGAAAGACACGTCGCCTGTTGGGCCCACAGGTGGCCAACAGCACCAGAGATGGTGGGGAGGAGGGGGGCTGAGCTGCAGAAGCAGCACCCACAAAACCGGTTCATGTTTCTGAGGATCTGTGGGTTAGAGCTGGGTCTGAAAGTCTGGGTACCATAGCAACAAAGCAGTCCAAATTTATTGGCAACTGAATTTGAGTTTGTTCTCTTAGACTCTGCTGTAAAGACCAGGCCAAGAAGCTGGTCATGGTGGCACAAATCTGGTAATCCTGGTACTCTAGGAGGCTGAGGCAGGAGGATGGAAAGTTTGAGCCCAGCCTGGGTAAACCAGCAAATCTGCAAAATCAAATCTGCAAGATGTTTCAAAATGAAAACAAACAAACAAAAACCAAGAAACAAAAAACGGGGGATATAGCTTAGTGTGAAGCCCCCAGGTTCAATCTCTACTATCACAAAACAAAAACAAAACAATTTGGGGGGCGGGGGGGATTGAGAAAGTGACCTCTTACACGCAAGGCTGTTTAGCCGCAGGGACAGGTGGGGACTTCACGCCATGAAAGATCCAGCAGAATATACTGTCAGATTGGTAGGAGGAAGCCTCTGCCTCCCAGTTTCAACGAACTGGGAAAATACTTGGGAAATTAAACTCTGAGTTCTCCTTGGAAATGTCTTAATTCTACCTAGGCTCTCAGGGGAGTGGGGAGCAGGGGCAGGAGGAAACTGAGCCCCTGCCCATCCACACCCCTCTCCTCCTCAGCGCCTTCATGCATTTGAAGAAAACCAGAGACCCGGGGGAGGTCCGAGCGACTGCTGCTTCTCAGCAGAGCTTCAGGGTCTTTCAAGGTTTACTCACACCTTCACCAGAGCTTACAGGAAGCCGCCCCAAAGAAATTTTGAAAGAAAATCTGAGAGAAAACAACAAAATAGGAAGTGAAAAGTACGATAACAGCAGTAAACTAGACAACCAAATCTTGGAGACAGTGACTTTTTTTTTTTTTTTTTTTTTTTAAAGCAGGGTCTCACTGTGCAGTTCAGGCTGGCTTCAAACTCATGGCAATCCTCCAGCCTCAGCCTCCCAAGTGCTGGGAGGATAGGTGTGCACCACCATGCCCAGTTAGCAAGGGGATGCTTCTGCTTCAGTTTTCAAGCTGAGTTTTACCCACTTTCACACTAAAGCTTTATCCATTTAAAAGTGATTCCTGTTTCTCAACTGTCAGTCAAATAAGCACCTGAATAAGGGAAGGAGGTGTACAGAGGAGACAAACGGAAATGGAAAATCAACTGCATAGTATATGAATGGCTTTTCTATACTCAGATTAACAGGAGTCAACAGTTTAATCAAATACAAAACAAAACATGTAACGTGTTCCCTCTTTGTGTGTGTGTGTGTGTGTGTGTGTGTGTGTGTGTTTTTAAAGATCTGAGATAAAATTTATCAAGTGCCTTCCAAAGAGTTTACAGCATAACACTTGCCCAGGTCCTGATGGCGATCAAAAGTGGTGGTGCACAGGAAACAGGGCAGGGGACACAAGATCGGCAGGTGCCAGGGCAGGCCCTCTGCACTTTCCTGAGCGAATGGGGTCCACAGTTACGCCAGAAAGTGGTTTATGAATCGCAGAGCATGAGGGTGGAGGGCGAGGGCAGGAGGACGGGCACATCCGTGCTGACCGACCACTCGGGGTTGACACAGCCATCGTCACCGGCAGCTACACAAGGGAAGCCAGGCACACCCAGCCTCGAAGGCACTGGGCGTGAAACACCCAGGCTGCTGGGCGCATGCACCACGCGGAGCCTCACCTTGCCCCGTCTGGGCCTCGGGGACCCGTTCCCGAATGACCCGACAGGCGTCGTACACGGCTGTGGATGGTTCGAACTGCATGGTCTTCACCACATTGCAGTGGCGGACACAGATCTTCAAGGACAGGGCCACCATTTTCCTAGGTGATGCGAAGGGTCTCCCTCAGAAGGTCTGGAAAACACACAGAGATAACTGACGTTCACGATCATCACTGGGCTGGAGGAAGAGACTCTGCAGGCTCTCAAGTCAACTTTAAAAAATCTTCTACGGGACGCGGGATGCTGGGCGGGCAAGTTTTTCCTGATAACTGCTTATATTCGGAGAGCATTTTGTCTGTGAAAATATTTCTTTTTTAAAAACTCCTTTTTACCGGTACTTTTTACCAGCATTTTTTCAATACACAGTGATTACACTCATCATGGGGAGTTGGTGCTCACACATAACAAATCCTCTTTCTTTTTTCCATCTCCTTCCCCTCCCACTCCTCCCTTCCTCTCTCGGGCCTCTTTCCTTTTGCAAAAGATTTCTTTCCTATTACCTTTTATTTTGGTCTTTAATTTATTTATATTTTGGGCTTCTCACATAAGAGAAATCATGTCATGTTTAAGTTAGTGTGTCTGATTTATTTCACTTAACATTCTGGTCACAAGGTAACTCCATTTTCCTATAAATGATTCAAGTTTATCCTTCTTTATGGCAGAGTAGTACTCTGCTGTGTACACATACCACATTTTCTTTATCCAGTCATCTGAGGACAGATAAATAGGCCACTTCCAAGACTTACCTATTATGAATAGTGCTACTATAAATGTGGGTATACCTGAATCACTGTAATATGATGACTTTAACTCTTTCGGGAGGTGAACAGCTGGATTAGATAGAATTTCTATTTTTACTTTTTTGAAGAATCTCCATACTGATTTCCATAGTGGTTGTACCAGCCTACATTCCCACCACCAACGTAGAAGGGGTCCTTTTCCCCCGCAGCCTC
>RJWM01007018.1:0-80764 GCA_004363535.1 Dasyprocta punctata | reverse complement strand
TTTTTTTTTTTAACATACATTGCATTTGTGATCATGATGGACAAGGTCACGGAGCAGCAAGAAAAGGAAAACAAAACCACCTAGTGTATGTCAGGAGATGCTTCATGCTGAAGTATATTCTGAGGATCCCTCGAGAAGGATGGCAGGCAGAGAAAGCTATACTCATTGGCGATATTACAGATGCAGCAGGATAAAAGAGGACTTGAGAATTTAGAAGGGTAGCTCAGGAAACAGTGTTTCTTTATCTGTAAAAACATTGTGTGCTGAAATTTCCACAGGGGTATTATATTATATGATGTTTTAATTACAGTTTGTTGTTTTCTACCTTGGAATTGTGATGGCTTTTGCTTGTGCTTCGAGAAATTATGATTGTTTTAAAAATATGTGTTGTGCTCAAAGAGCAAAAGTAATTGGGAAGGGAAAAGGGGGAAAGAGGGAAGGGAAAAGGAAAAGATATAAATCTGTATATATGTATATGTAAGATAACTAAAACGAACATACTGCTGAATGTATTAGTTTTGAGAAAGAACAGTTAATACTCATATGATTAGATCAATTTTACATGTCTGTATCTGTTAATGTAAACAACCATTTTGAAGATAACGATGTGCAATATTGCAACCATTGTCAAGTTTCTATCATCCTGTTTTGTAAACCTATAAAGTTACTGTTGTGCATTTATTCTAGTTGTTTATTTGTCTCTTTTGCTTTTTGTCTTTCTCATATGTGTCTTTTTTTCTCTTAAATGAAAATAAAAAAATTAAAAAATAAAAAATATCTTACAGTTTTAGAGGTTTCAGTCCATACTCAGCTGGCTCCAAGGCAGGGTGGCATGGCTGAGGGGCAACTATTCATGGGGCCTGCAAGCAACAAGAGTGAAAAAGGGTAAAAGAGAAAAAAACACGCCTTCTTCCTTCCCTTACATTGTATGCTTGCTCTGCCCCTTGGCTGGTGCAGCACTCACACAGCCAATTCCAGCACTGGACAACAAACCAATCACAAATGCTAGATTCAGCCACCTCCATGACTGCATGAGGCTTGGAGGGGGAGTCACCTAAACACCAACGATAACATAACGTCAGTGAAGGACAAGTGGATATCTGTCAGGAGCATCACTAGCAAGGCAGCAGATTAATTTCCAAGAGATGCTGCAGCACTGATAGACATGTTTGCCAAATATATGGAACCACTGAATTAGCCAAATTTATCATAAAACAGATTTTAGGAATTCTTTGGAGGACAATATCTTTTTGACTCCATTCAAATGGTACATTACCCTTGAGTAGAGAGGGTTTTGTCTTCTTATAACAATGCTCAAGTACAGCTCTTATTTTTCCTGTATATCATGATAAGATTATGTTAGAAAGGAGGTTAAACTCATTATTGACAGTTTTTATCACATGAAACATTTCTTAAAATTCGGTCAAGTATATATTTATTGAATATATTCAGAAGGAAGGAGTGGGGAAGAATGAGAGGGAAAGGGGGAGGAAGAGAGAGAGAGAGAGAGAGAGAGAGAGAGAGCACACCAGTGTGCTTCTCCAAATGTGCAAAGTTGAGTTAATTCAGTTGACCATCATTAATCACATCGATTTCTTCTATTATTTTTATTTCTTTTTCTCAAATCGCCTTGGCTTCACTGCATGACTGTGGTTTAAGTGAGCATCTGTATGTTGAAGACATGAAACAACCAACAAGAGAGTTGCTGTGCTATCTATGGTATGCTGGGATTGTGGCCGTCCAGTGGATTGCTACATGGAGCAGGTACCTTGCTCACCCCATCTCATCGAAGGAAAAGCAGATTGCACATTCATCATCTAATACGCTGTATTCATCTCTTGCTGGTAGTGAAATGGACAGCAAAGACATGGAGGACTGGAGAAGTAAGTGGAGGCAGAAGGACAGGAAGTGCCCATGAAAGTGGAGAACACAGCTGGTAGAAGGGAGAAGAGGTGCTATCCCAGAGAGACAAGTTATCTGAAGTTGAACACTTCTTCTTGTGGTAAGATTTGGGATCCTGCTGTTGCAGTGAGCACTAACATGGCTTGGGGACTAAGTCCCAGAGGTACGGGATTTGCTGCTTATCCATACAGGCTGGTGAGTCTTGGAAAGGAGTAGGCTGAGAGTCGCTCATGCTACACTTTCCACAGGGGAGATGGTAGGAAGGGAAGGCTGTCAGAGCGGAAGGGAAGAATCAGATCCAGGTTTTTCTAGGTCCCTTCCAGTGGGACACTCCGTAATTTTAAATCTTAGTCACCATTCTAAGAGGGTTCCTTCCAATTTAGATTGTATTCTGAGTCTAGTTACTTCTACTCAAATGTTTATCTAAGAACAGAAATCTAGACTGAAAAATTATGGCAAAGGTAAAATTACAGCTGTGACCCCTGTTTGCACCAGGTCTTTGATATAGTTCCCCTCTGAAGATCATTCTAGCAGCTGAGAGAAGGATGGGGCTCCTCTTATCTGCATGTGCTGTGGGTTTGGGAGACTGCAGACATTGGATAAGAGAGGCTCCTTCAAGGCCAGGTTGTACTTGCTCATGTCTCATGACAACTCTTGCACCATCTTTGATGATATGAAAGTGTCCTCTCTGCCCATTGTTCAGGTTATTACTGTAATCTAATAATATCACAGAACTCTATAGTATTTGTGTGAATAATGGCTGGGTGGTTTCTAATGGCAGACATTTCTAAATTATTGGAGAGCAATTTTAGTCAATGAGAGTCAATTATGCAGGAAGATTTGGGGTGATTAGGAGTAACTAATCAGACAAGAAAACTGTGAGAGCTGATGGTGGGTTTAGGGGAGACTTGGAGTGATTAACTTCAACAGAAAGACCTCTATAAAAGCTAGCAATAGGTGGGAGAGGTCTCTTTGTCTGCTTGTGTGGTGTTTCTCTAACTATTTAGTGGTCATGTGAGATCTTTGGGAGAAATTTTAGAGTCTTGAGCCCACATTAAACTTTGATGTCTTCTGCCTCACACTTAATGCTTGATACAAGGTATTTGGAAGTTCCAACTCAATAATTTGGCAACTCCTGCAAAACTTTTGAAAGGATTACATTTTGAATTTAAAAAGTTCAAAATTTTTAAAAGCAAAAGGCAAACTATTCTGTAAGAAAAAGAAGCAGGTAAACAAGCAACATGACTGAGATCAAAGCATGCATATAAGATGACAGACTTTGCTCCACCCAGCTGGTATTCCTGGATTGCCGTACTGTGTCTGGTCCCCACTCTGGACTGGCACCACGCTGATCCAGTCAGCTGTTTTATACCAGCAGTGTCTTGGCCCCCCTCAGTCACTTGCTGCATGTGTGCTTCTGCAAGAAGCTATTCAGAGATTTCTTCCATCCAAGTGTAAGTCCATCTCCTCCATTAGTGCTAAGCTGTTGCTCACAGTCCTCAGGGTCCCTTCAGAGAGCTATCTGCAGCCCACAAAATCCAGAAGCATCAAAAATGCTTAGAGATTTTTTGTTTCTGGCTCCATTCTTCAATCCCACATCTACTGTGCTCAGACTGAGATCGGGGGAGGGGCAACTGGAAATACCAGGCATGACCTCTTCCCCGGAGGCTGAGCCTGTGCTTTGGAAAGATCTGTGTCTCATAGAAGGTGCCTTCCATTGTGCCTAAGGAAGGGCCCCTCGGTTCAATCGTGCAGGCCATCCCCTTGGCCCCAGCAGGGAAGATGTGGAGCTTTCTTCCTGCACAGACAGGGCCAGCCCATGTCTGAGGCTATTCTTGACGAGGTGCTAGGACCCCCACCTCACCTGGCAAGGTGAAGTGTGGAGAAATCCATGGAAAGAAGTAGTTCTGTTGACAACCAGCTGGTTAGGAACCAGCTTGCCATTCCCTGAGCTGGGAATAGAGGAAAAGGGCTATGGGCACAGGTAAGGGACATTTTGTTGGCTATGCATAGACCATGTGAAATGTTTCCCATTCCCTCACATACAAATGCAGAGGAAGCTGCTGTTCTCACTTCTGTTGCAAGGATTACATGTGAAACATGATTAACCTTCCTTGAAAGGAAGGTGTGTCACACATTTACTTGTTCTTGGTTGATCCAATTTTCCTACTCAAACAATGGAGAAATTTCACTGTCAACAAAAGCACTTGCTTCAGAAATGACAAAGGAGGTTTTGAATTCCTGTTAGTGCTCGTGGAGACTTACCTTTATGGATTGCTCTTTGTGTACCAAGCATTGTGCAAACCATGCATGACCTATTTAAACTAACAATCCCTGCAGAATAGGTATTATTACCAGCACCCTAGGTCTTTGTGTAAGGCCTCCCAGTCTCTTTCCGTTAGGCCACCGTCCCCAGTAGAAACTTCCATTGCACCTGCTCTCAACTCTCTTGTTTCTGGTCTGTCATCATTCTTTGGAATCCCTTGGGTGCTACCCATTCTTTGATTCTGTTGCCTTTTCATGTTGCCATCCAGACTACACTTTCCTCCAGGGGAGTTGCCTTCTTTCTGCTGGCTGTTCTGAGTCCCCAGATGTTCCCACACCACTCTGCTTCAAGGGCTTACTGACCTTCTGCCTTGTTCACTAGCTTTGCCCTCAGGCACCTCTCTGTTCTCAGATGAATGAAGGCACACATGTAAGTCATGGTCGTTGTAGATGCTCAATCTGCTTTGTCATCATAGAGGGAAAAATACCTTCTATCTAATTGTATTTATGGTCTCGGTGTATACAGTTCTGTCTGCCACCCCCATCCAGCCTATGTCCTTTGGAAGCCCAGCCATGTGCATGAATTACAGCTAGACCTGTGGTTCTAGCTGAGAAAGAAGCAGCTTCCCCCGGGCCAGACTTTCCCTTTCTCCACTGTGTTTCCAGGAAGAGCTTCATGTGATGGCCAAGTCCAGGGAAACCACTGGGTTTCAACGGAAGGCTTGTTCTCACACTGGCCTGAAATCATTTGTATTTTTCCTTTTATTTTTGCCAATATTTTTTCTCTTCTTTTGGCCTTGGAAATCACTTTTTATATTTTATTCTGTGTCCTTCATTTTCAGGAAAAGTAAGGTATAATTATTTGAAATAATGGATGTACATTTCATTTGTCTGATTACTTGTTCAACTTACATATAAAACTTCATCAACATAGCAGTAGCATAATCATATGTAGGCATTGTCCAACCTCTGTTTCATTAATACACTTGAAGGTCAATCCATCTTGTTTCTTTAGATCCTTGGGGAGGGCAAGTCCTCCTAAGCCTTGCAATAATTCAGTCTTTCTGTGTTGAAGGTGGCTGCACACGAATGGGCAATTGCCAAAGGGAATGCACTATGTCTGTCTTTGATGATCAACCCTCTGTACAGGAACCAGCTTTATGAACCTGACCCGAAGACGGAGAAGCAAATCACAGTTTATTTTAGGAGGAGACTGTCACATTACCATTTTGGCTCTGGGAAGTGGCCTTGGGCTCCACCACCCCAGGCTCAATGGTCTGGGTCTTTGGAAGGTGGCATAGACCATTGTAATGGCTGATTGATTGTATCAATTTGAAAAGTTTAGAAGCTTAACTAAATTGGCTCAGCCATTCCACACCTTAGGGTATAGAAGACCTACCTAGGGTGGCTCATTGCCTGGATGTTATAAAGGGGAAATGAGAAAGGACAGATCTACTTTTGCTCTTCAGAGGAGCTCTAGTTTTTGCTTTTGGGCTGGACATTTTCTCCTGGCTTCCAGTGTAGACTCTTCAGCCTTCTGTCACAGTCCCATCGGCCTCCTAATATGGATTTGTACAGAAACTGCAGTGAGCTCCAGAATTTTGACTGAATCCTTCAGTCTCCAGTGTATGGCCGCCCTCTACACTCTTCCTCATCCAACTCTGTAGGTGACCATTGTAGGTTGATCTTGTAATTTCTTATACATTTGTATATCTTGTGTTATATCTGTCTTTCTAATAAAACACTGCCCATTACAACCACACTATCACTAATTACCCCAGTTGAGTCTCAGGCTGCTGGGGTGTTAGCCCCCAATGCCCAACCTTACCTGTTGGAGTGTTGCTTCCAGGGATGCAAATTCTTCATTGTATCAGTTATTCTTGTGGGATTTTATTTATGGAGGTGACAGATTGGAGGAAATCAATGCCATCAAAAAAGAGTTTCTTTTGATTCACAGGTCCCTTGAAACAAGATGCGTATGGGGCAGCACCAGAGGGGACAGGAGTAAAGGCAAGGAAAAGCAGAGGCCACAGTATTGACTGCTGTTCTTGCAATGCTGGTAATAGTCCAGGGCTGGTAATGTGAACCTTCTTAGCATGCTTTGGGCTACAAGGTGTTTCCAGTCATCAGAGGCCTGGATCTGGGTTGATTTAAGGCAGGACCAATATTGACTTGATGTGTGAGAATTATCTAAAGCGACGGCTGGGCTATGGGTGTCAGAATGGTTGATTGGTATATGCAAGGCATGCTATGGGCAAGTTGTTTATTATTGTAGGTATAAGAAAGCCCAGGGAGGGGCAGTCTCTCCCCATCCAGCTATAACCCCAAAGTGACAGACATCATAAAATTAAAAACATGATTAATGTACCTATACCTTTAGCCTTCTCTGCAAATAGGCTGAGAAGAGATGTGGTCTCTAATCTGGTGATTGGCAGAGGCCAGGCCAGTGTTCTGTGACTGATGAGGGTAGAGGGATGTGGGGGCACTCCAGTTCTACTACAATGGGGTTAGATTTCCTAAGCTGACAATGCAGGATGACAGCACAGCCACTCCCTTCCCCCCCACTGGAGTTTGAGAAGTGCAGAGTTGCCTAATACAGGGTTCTTGGCTCCAGATCTGCCAGCTTGGTTGGGGCCTCTCAGTTCCCTGGGGAAAGAAGGACTTTGATGTTTTAAAAACCTAGAAACCTTCTGGAGTATTCTGTATGAAGAGTGAGTTAATTTTATTCCATAATGAGAAACCACAGGCATTGAGGTCAAGGCAATCATAAGCAAAGAGAACAGCTTTGTGTCCCTGCAGTGTCCTCAAGGAAGGTTAGACTGCAGTAAGACACTCATAAGGGTCTCATGGGGATGATCAGGTAAGTGTTAGGCTTCATACTTTCCATACTCAGGGTTCTTCCTGGACATATTTAGAATGGATGGAGAGGGACATATTGTCCTGCTAGAAATGTTGGACCACATCCATCCCCACAAAGGTGGGTCACATCTGCAAATTTATTCATTCTGAGATACAGCCACCCAGTTACAGGCTGAAGGGCAGGAAGGGTATTGGAAAGCCTTGCCAGGCCTCATCATTAACAACACACCACATTTCACTTACTCATTCTAAATATAGTGTTCTCTGGCTAGGAAGTCTAATGTGACAATGCACGACAGCCACAATACAGACTCTCTGGAAGGAACTGGGACTCTAGGAAGTGCCCTCTGGGGCCAGCTCTTCAGGTTTGCTGTAAGGCATTCCACAGGGGTTCCCAGGACAAGTCAAGAGAGGTGAGTGGTTTATAAATGTTTTTTTTCCTTTCTAAAATCACCATGCAGTTGGGGAGCCTTAGTGATTCATCAGTGTTTGTCAGGGAGAACTACCCCAGGGCCTGGACATAGGCCAGCAAAGTCTACCTAGGGTCGGGATATGTGGCAGGGTGTCCAAGGCTTCCACAAATGTCTGGCCCATGGGAAGGGTCCTTCCTAGCTCCTCCACAGTGCGTGTGTGTAGGTTTAGGTCTCACTGTGGTTACAGCACATGAGTACAAGTGATTGAAGCTTTGAGGGCCAGTGTGGGGTTTGTGGTACTTACTCTTACTTCTGTCATGGTGGTAGGTTGTGTGGCAGATGGAGACCACTGTATCTGTCTGGTCCTGGGATCAGGATGATGACTCCAGGGAGCAGAGCCTCTAGCCCTCTTAAAGAAGTGAGATATACTTTTGAAGTTTTATTCAATGAGATTTTGGGTTGCTGCTGTACCGTAACAGCTTATTCTCACTATCCTAAATGAGCTATGTAAACTCCTTCATCCAAAAATAACTTCCAATGAACAGCTGGTTCATTCTTAAGGAAGAAAGAAGCAAGTGTGGGCATCTGTGGAGTGGCAGGGCCAGCTCATCCTGCAGAATGAGATGGCTGCATGGCTGCTCCTAGAGAAGGTGGGTGGGGGGACTTGTGTTTTTAGCCTTGTCTACCTCTGACTTTGGCCCCAAATTTTAGTGATCACAGAAATTTCTCAGGAGAGATGTAAGGGTAGTTTACAGCAAATCCAGCAATGATATTAAATCCTCTCAGGCAGAGGGGTCAGGTAGCTGGGTGGAGAGTCTGCACAAAGTAGCTGGGAGTATTGAAGCTGCAGTAGCAGTAGTTTTTGCAGGGGGACTCTCAGCAGAACCAATACCAACTTTATCTTGCAGGAGACAATCTGAGGGGCAGTCCAGGGAGTGAGCTAGTCAGAGTACACAGGAAATGTTGGCCATTGAAACTATGTAATGGCACCAAAACTCACACCACAGGTTACAGCTCAGACTTCTCCAGCAAAGGGCAAGTGAAGTGTGTGAAAGTAGAAGGCCCGGATAGGGGAAGTTGGTTTTACAAGGAGCAGGGGAGTCCAACATGTCTCTGATGTGGAGGAGAGGGGTGGAATCCTCGTCTCTACCCAGAATCACAAATTGGTCATCTGGGTTAGCATTTTGATGATACACTGGCTCCAGGGCTGCTTTGACACATGGGAAATGCCTCAGGAAGAATATTCTCTGTGGAATTGGCAGGCATGGAAGGTGTTAGGAAGCAACTCCTTCCAGGTGGTCCTGGCGGTGAATGCAGCAAATAACACTGCCTAAACGAGAGTCACTGGAAAATCTACTTACTAAAAAGAGTAGATGGACCCTCTCTTTGAAAAAGACTCAGGCCCAGGCCTATGTAGCACCCCCCAACACCCTGTTCCCCTCTGCCACCCTCCTTTACAGAGTGAAGAGTTCTTCTCCACCTTGAGTGTGACAACTGGGGGTGCCTGAACCCAGTCAGGCAGGGACTGTCAAATTTGGTAGTAGTGTTGGGGGTTTGATATGTTATGCTATATAGTCTAGGCTGGCCTGAAGTCCCAATCCTCCTTGCTCAGCCTCCTGGAATGCTGGTATTATAGATGTTATTATAGGTAGCTACTGTGCCTGATTTGACTTTTTTTTTAAGAAAGGAGTGCTATGCTATTGTTTATCTTCGTTTCTTATTAAGCAAATTTCCAGACAGGCCCAAAGTAGCTGCAGAATTGTTTTCTTCTTTTGCCAGTTGGCTGATTGACTCTGGAGTCCTCTCAGCTCCAAGTCTGTGCTGAGACTCATGCCTTCAGGCAGGGGCCACAACTATACAGGGTATGTAAAGGAGAGCTAGAGTTCTCCACATGGGCCAGGTAGAGGAGGGTAGTCGCCACAGATGCAATCCCAACTGAAAAGATAGTTTGTGCCACTGACCAGCTAATGCCATGTCTTGGACTGAGACCCTGGACTATGCTACCAGTACCAATCAAGATGATTCATAAGGTCCACATCAGGAGCCTGGAGGAGAATGTCCTAAACTTTATTGTCCATACACAGTCCCTGATAAATTCTGGCTCTGACTCACCTGGTCCTGGTGCACACTGAGATTCTCCAGTCCTCGGATTAGTGACATACATAGAAACTGCTCCATGGCCATACCTCCAGCAGCCAGACCGTAGGCCTGTGCCATCCGGTAAGACAGCTGCTGGCCACCTGTGGCCAGTGAAATGTAAATCAATGAACTAAATTAAGATTTGATTCTTCCAAGCCTTGGTCACAGAGCTATGCCTGATGAAGGCTGCAACATTGGACTGTGCAGGACATTTTGGTCTCGGATAACATTTTGCAGATTTAAGACTCTGCTGAGAGGTGAGCCAATATGTATAGAGTTGGCATGTGAACTGCAATTCCATTGTCTAATTCAATTATGATAAGAGAGTTTGGCTGTAGCTTGATTAAGAGTCAGACCATGGAGGTATAGGAGAAAATTAAAACAGCTGTTAATTTAATTTGAGTCCATATTCTTAGAGAACTGATTGTAAATTGAGAATCCTAATTAATCTCATTTCTCACATTTTTCACATGAACAAGCTGACAATAGTTTTAACAGTGGTTGGAATATGGTGATATTTCCTGGTTGATGCCAATTAGCTTTTGAGCTTCAGGTTTAGAGTCTTTAGGGATTTTTGACCAAGTCCAGGCAGAACTTCCTCTAAATAAATCGTTGCTCATGAGTGTCTTTAACTGTTCCACTCACCATTGCCCTGGTCCACACTAGGAGTCTCCTATACTCCTGCTTGACTTCGTGGCTGTACAACCTATCTCTATTGTTTTTCTTCTCAAATCCCCTTTCTTGCTCAAAAAAATCAATGTGGTTTTCACCCAACTAATAAACTGCAACAGTGTACATTCTGACCCATGCAATATGGCAGGAAACAGAAAATGGAATATTGGGTAGGAGAAAAGCAACACATTTGAAGTATTATGACTGAATACCTAGGAAGCCTCATGAGGATGAAGTGAAAATCTAGTAAAGTCACCAAGGACAAGTTCAGCAAGTCAACTGGCTTGTTTTAGAATGCAGTATTTCTGTACATTGGCAGATAGCCCATCCAGATGACTGGTTGAGATCCTATGGCAGCTCAAGGAGATTCTGGCTTCCTGCTCCCTGGTTAGGCTCCATCCCAGTCCTAAGGGCTGCCACTTCCTTCTCACCCAAGAGTTCACATGCACAGACAAAGTATGCCCAGTCTGGCCTCAGTAGCTGATCTCAGAGGCAGCCACAAGCAAAGGAGATTTAGCTCCAGCAATATTGCAAGTAAGTTCCAGCCAATGGGGCATGTGGAGATGGAGGAATACTCTGCCTCAGATTTTCTAGGCTCTCCTCCCAGCTAAATACTTGTCCTCGCATCCTTGTCTCTGGTAGCTTCTGGGGTGATCCACCTGAGATGCATCTTTCTCTGAGTCCTCAGCCTTCACAGCCTGTGTTCAGAGCAGCCAACTGGATGAACTCACACGGTATCACATGCTATTCCTCATGGATTTCTCATACAGGCACATGTGAGTGGGGTGAGTGACCAATTGTCAAGACTGCGTCAGTGCCCAAGGTCATAAAGCCCAGCCTGGGGAGTCTGGACCTCACCCAGCCTCTGACTCCAAAAACCCTGCAGACACGATTTTGGGTAGTGATGTCCCTGTGCCCAGAGCCTCAGAGATGGGGGAATCTGTGAGGACCATTTATGCCTTTCATCCTTTATCAATGGATGGAAGGCATAAACAAGAGCAAGAGATCTGAGACTGGATCCCATGGTTCCTGATTTCTGACACTCTTCTGGATTCATGCTTGTTTTGGACACAATAAAACAAGACAAGTGCCACCCTAGCCAGAAGATGGAGGCTGTCCCTTATGTGACTGTTGTGAAAGAACAGGGCATTCATTTGGATCTGATTAAAATATCTCTTTGGGAAACTGCACTGGTGTTTTTGAATGGGAAGGGACTTGCTGGGACCTGGACCTTGCCTGGTAGCAGATCATGCCTGGCCATGACTGCCAAGGACAGGGCATAGACTGCCAAACATCTACCAATTGTTGTCAAAGAGGTAGGAATGGTGGCCCAGAGAGGTGGAGACACAGTCCCCATTCTAACTTGGAAGCAATCTTATAACCACTGTGGATCAGCAGAGCCTGTGTTTCCTAGCAAACAATGCAGAGGGAAGGCAGATGGAACCTTTGTTCAATAACTGGACAGATGCCTGAGGTGGAGCATTCAGACTTAAGATGGATCAGTCCATCACTTCTTAGGACAGTTCTTGGAGAGTATTTAGATGAGTATAAAATAGGTTATTATTATTATTTTTTGACAGACATTTAAAACAGATACCTTCTGAGTGGAATCAGCTACAGCACATGGTCCAGAGGCCAGCTCCCCACCTCCAAACTTTTTTTTTGATATTCAGAGAGAAAAGTCAGAAAATAACATGTGTATCTAATTTCTTTGCACTTTTAGAACTACTTCTGCTTTGCAGCTATTCTATTTTTCTTCCAAGCCTACTGTGTTATTAATAAATCCCCTGATTCACGAGCACCATAATTCACATCATCCACTCCATACTTCGTTTCTTGAGTGCTGGGGTGCAAAGTGGAATGTCACATCCTACCACCACCAGGACTCAGGCAGTGGCCAGGTTAGCTAGTAGAGAGGCCGACGATTTTGTGCATGGTTGGCTCTTGTGACTGCTCATGAATTCTTGAATTATAGAATTAGCTAAATGATGCTTGATAGTTGGCTGTTGCATTTTAACGACTTAATATCTTTGTTTAGCAGCAAAGTGCTACAGACCAGGGCTAGTTGAGACAGGAGGCTTGGCTGAATGAAGCAGTTTCCAGTAAAGGATGGACCATTTCTGCTGGTTTCTGCTGGTTCTGTATAAGAAACCAGGCCCCAGCAGAAATGGTCCATCCTTGACTGGTTTCTATATAAGAAACCAGGCTGCTCCTGATTTCAGAGGCCTCAGAGTGAGCTGGAGGAAAGTGATTTTGGGTGCATTAAAGCACTACTAGAAACATTCTGAAGTCGTGGAATTCATATGAAAATAAACCATCATCCAGGATATAAGCTGTTTTCTGCCCATCTTTAAAACATTTGGTCTTTATTCATTGCGATTTTTGTGAGTTTACTCAGCCTTACAGCTGTAGACTACCTTTTATTTCTTTCAGAGTATAATATGTGTACTGTTTTTTCAAAAGCACAGTTTCGTAAAAGTATCCATGATAAACATGGTTTGAAACAGCAGGGAAGACTTGTTTCTAAACAAGAGCAAGAGGAGAGCTTTTGCAATATTTTGCATTTCTTAGGACTTCTCAAAGATCTCCTTCCTCACCTACTCCCTACATCATCACCCCTGGTTACAACCATACAGTAGAAAGCAGATTAATCAGTTTCCCCAGCAGTACCCCATAGTCAGGGCTCAGAGCACCCCTGGTTTTCATTCTAGTGTGTACTATCCATGCCTACAAGTACAGGCATTGTTTTCTTTCCCTTTAAGAAAAAAAAAAAGAGAAAATATTATAAATCACCTCTTTCAGGTAAAGTATTTTTTAAAAAATCTGAAATAACTGCAGTCATTTTTATCAGAAACCATAAAGATGATGTGGAATTTGTCAGCTGATATGTAAATGCACATGAATGACAGGGTTGATCCAGCTGATCTCTATTTTTGCTGCCCTCTGAGGCCTGGGCAGGGGCAATTCCTGGCTGATGGCTGTAACCTGAGGACACTAGCTGGGGTCCTTTTCCAGGTGCTCCCTGGCTACTGCCCTGGAGGACTTGGCCTTCTAGCTGTGCTTACCCTCTTCCTTCATGCTTGCTTGCTAGATGGAAATGGGAGCAAGTGGCCAGTCCTTCTTGACACTGTCATATTGCCTGAATTTATTGCATGAAATAATCACTTTCAGGTCCATTTTGAAATGTCAAGGAATGAGAAAAGGCTTGAATATTTATAAATGTTGAGACCACTTGCAGGATATCTTAAAAGGGAGAAACATAAAATGAAGAGATGTAGAGAGAGATCGCCTCTCTTTTCTTTAAATAGAAAGTGTGCTAGCAGGCAGCTGCAGTGGCAGTTTTCGGGCTTCCAGGGAGCACTTTTCATGAGCATTTGCTAAGCGCTAATCAGGAGCATGAGCCAAGCACCTGTGCAGGAGGGTTGAAATGCAGATCCCTTCAGATTCTTTCCATGTCTTCCCTCTTCCCTCTTGCTCTAACTCTCACATTGTTTTAAAATATTTAGAAGGAACGGCTTATTTAAAAAGCTAGATTATCTAGCTGACCCAGAGGCATCTGTCTGCAGAGAAGTGGAGTCTCTCAAGTCATAGACATGAAGTCACAGAAATCTCAGAGGGCTTCAGCCTGGAAAGCTGGGACAGACAAGACGTGGCCACAGAAAATAGATCCTTGGTCCAGGAAGAAGACTTGGTTTAGAAGCAACTAGTTCTCAGAATATGCAGTCTACAGGTTTGAGGGATGTAACTGGCATTTTGTCCTGAGTAATTATGGAAGCAAGATGGAACCAGCTAGGTTAGAAGCTGTGCCAGCTGCATTTGTAAGTGGAAGAACATCCACAGCAGACACTAGCAGCTGAGTGTACCCCCTACCAGGGGCTGCTCTGCTCATCCCCTCAGTTAATCTGTGAGGGGCAGGTGGAGCACTGCAGGCCAGCTGGTACTGAGAGCCAAAGAAGACTGTGGTGCCAGGTCCAGCCCAGGCTGCCATCACCAGTGGGAGTAATGTGGAGTGCAAGTCACCATTCCTTTGTGGCACTCTGTCCCTAGGACACATGGCAGAGTTATACTTTCTGCCCTGTAAGTGTGAGGCTTGACCACCTGACTTGCTTTGGCTGGTGAAACTAGTGAGAAGTGACACACATGAGTAACCTCAAGGAGGATGGAAGGTGTGTATGAATCACATCTGGGTGGAAATTTCAGGGGCTGCTTCTGATTTGTCACTTCTCATCTCACAAGCCAGCAATAACAGTGTAAAAGCGTCCCCCTGCCCTCCAGGCAGTATACTCTTAAGTTGCGCAGGTAATAGTTCCTATTCCACTTCTGGTTGCTTTTGGTCTCTTAGAAATGGCTGGTCACTGTGATGCATAGCTCGTCACTAGGACGCACATTACATAAATGAATCCCCAACTGACAAGTGATTTTGCCTCTGTACTTCCTGCTTGATTATTTCATAGAAGCCCTAAACCACCAGAGATTAGGGCCTGATATTCTGGGGATGAACCCGATCAGTGCCCATCAACAGAAATAAATCTGCCTCCAAATCCTGGGTGTCATTTTGGTGTTTCTGCTTGCTGTTGCAACAGGATTGTGAAGACAGATCCTTCTCCAGGAGGGGATCTTAAGAAGGCACCTGTGAGGTGTTGCCCTGACCAGCCAGTGGTGGGTAGTCAGCATGACTGCAAAATAAACTTTTCTTTTCTTTAGGTCACTGGGATTTGGGGTCCTGTTTGTTCATGCAGCCTAACCCAGTTTTTCCTGATATATATACAACAGCCAGTCAAGACACATTAACTGCAAGTATCTACCTGAACCACAGAAGGGCTGAAAAACCATCAAGTCAACTCTCTAACTTAGCACCTGAGGAAGCAGAAATGCTCCCATTCTTGTCAACTGTGCATGTCTGATAAGAGTTAGGATGGCGGGACTCACGTATATGGGCGCTCCAATTTTGGGAGACAGCAGCTTGGCCAGCACCTTTTCTCTCTCTCATCTTGGCAATAATCACTGATCTATGTGTTGTCAGAGACTCCCAACCCTCTGTATCTGAATATTCTAGTCCTTTTTACTTTGGTTTTTCTGCCTATATGTTCCCTGCTCAGTCTTCTTCTAGACTTGTAGTTTGTCCAGTGAGGGCTTTGCAAACATTGCAATATGTCTGGCTGCCTGGGGTAAAGACAGAGAACCTGAAGCAGGTGATGGTACAAATAGAAAAACAGAATTAGAAGCCAGGCATGATGGTGTGTATTTGTAATCCTGGCAACTTGGCAGACAGAGGCAGGAAGACTGCAAGTTCAAGGCCAGCCTGGGAAATTTAAGAAGACCCTGAAATAAATAAATATATATATATATATATATATATATATATATATATATATGTAATTTCCTTGCTACCTCTCTCCCTGTCCTTGTCCCTCCGCCTCTCCCTCTCCCTCTCTATATCAAGGAAGTTCATGTTCTTATTAGCCTGAGTTTGTCTTCAAAGATACCACCTCCACCTGGGTTCTACTTTTGCCTTCAAGTTTGAGTTCATGTTTACCAAAACTCACCTTTCTCTGATTCAAATCTGTTTGTCCTTTGTCTAAAATACAAAGGCCTCCCCCTTGGTTCATAAGGACTACTCATTCACCATAATGGTTTTAGGAAGGAGGAGGTTTGGGACACTCTCACCAAATGGCCTTATGGATTCAAGTTCCTTCTCAAGTTGGGAAGAAATTCTCTGTGTCATGAGGTAGGAGCAACCCTCTGAAGGGAAAGACATTCAATGAGAAACAGTCTTAAGTTGTGAGGCTATGGGGAACCGGGAATTCAAGTGATAAGAGAGATCTGACACCTTGAAAAAGACCCCTGAAAATGTCGGGCTCATTAGAGGAGGAGGACCCGCAGCAGCTGATGTTGTGAGACTGAGTGTTCTAGAATGGTTATGTGAGAGGTTACACAGAAGTCTGGGGCTTGTTTCTTCTATCAAGAGCAGACTAGACAGAGGTCTAGGGTCCAGGGCAATCGAAGGCAGGAGCACCCTTCTGGAGATTCTGCCACACTAGGAAGAGGCAGTGTAGTTACTGATTTCTAGCTTAGCATCATTGAAATCAGGGAACATTGATTATGACTATGCTTTTCATTATGTTCATTCTGCCTGGGGGTTTATTGAGATTCTTAATTTTGTGAAGTATATTTTTAAATTTTATCTGGAAATTTGACCATTATTTCTTCAAATAGATTTTGTGTCCTGTCCCTCTAGTTTTTCTGATACTTCAAATATCTGTGTATTAGATAGTGATATGATGCTGTAAGTCACTGAGTCTCTTTTTAATTTTTAAATTTTTTATGTTTTCTCTTTGTGATTCAGTTTGAACAGTTTTAATTTCTTTGTTTTAAAGTTTATTGATCATTTCATCTGAGACATGTTAATTTGTTAATCTTATGTAATATACGTTTTATTTCAGATATTGCATTTCTTGAGTTTTCTATTTTATAGATTCCTTTTATCTTCTCATTATGTTTTATACTTTCCTTTTATTCATTGACATATTTGTAATATTTATAATAGGTCTTTCAGATCTTTATTTGTCTTTACTACCATTCTGTGATTTTGAGGGCTGCTTCTGTTGTTTGATTTTTCTCTTGGTTAGAGGAAACAGTCCATAGCTGGCTGACTTCAGGGCAGAAGGGCAGAAAGGGCACAGTGAAAGGGCCTGACAGAAGACTCCTGCTTATCCCATGGCAGACAAGAAGTGGAGAGTGAAGGCAGGAACTGGGGAATACACTTATCTCAGTCACTTTCTCATCACTGAGACACAATATCTGACGCCAACAGAGGTTTATTTTGGCTCATGGTTTTTAGAGGATTCAGGTTTGACTGAAGGCAAGAACAGCATGGTGGAAGAGTCTGGCAGAGGGAAGGTGCTCATGTCATGGTGACCAGAGAGTGCAGGGTAGAGCCAGGGAGTGGGATATACCCATCCTGGTCAGGCTCCTGGTGACCTTCACCAACCGGGCCCCACCTCCCAACAGCACATTTAGCTGTGGATTCATCAGCAATCCCCTGATAAGTATAGCACCCATGACTGAATCACTTTCAAAAAGTACCACCTCTGAACATATGAGGTTTTAGAGCAATGATGGCAAAACTTTTCAAGTTTTCAGTGACACAAACAGCCTACTGTGGCTTTGTGCCATAGGTTTGTCACTACTACTTTAGGAAAACATTCTAAATCTAAACCATAACAATACCCTTCCTGGTCAAACCCCGGTGACCCACCTCCAACCAAGCCCCACTTCCTTGCAGCACATTTAGCTACTGAACTTGGCAATGGATGAATCCACTGATGATTATAGAACACCATGATTTAATCACTTTCCAAAAACATGGGATTTGGGGCACATTTTAGATCTAAACCTTAAGAGTGTTAGACTTTGTTTTGGAATACAGCTATGCATTGAACAATTTAGCCCTTTTGAGTCTTGCTTCTAAAGTTTGTGAGTATAGTTATTACTCTAAGCCTAATTTAGGCATTATTAACCTTTTTAAGAATTTTACCTGGTGCCCTGTATATCACAAAGTATTTCATTCCAGTGGGAGCACCAACTATTCTCATCCCTATGTGAGCTCTAGGAATTGTTGATACTTTAGCTTTCTGGTGTGCTTTCACCAGCCTCATGAAAGTGCAGTTAACCACCCAGATACACTCACTTGTAGGGTCTCCTGAAGTTCTCCAGAACCCTCTGGTCTGTTTTTGCCCCTCTGGTATTCTACCCTGCACCTTATGACTTCTTTCATGTCTTTCAGTAAGAGTCAACTGGACTCAGAGTGAGACTTCTCCCGCCATACTCATTGGGAGCTGCCTCTGGGCTATAAGCTGGGAAGTTGTGGGATTTATCACTATGGCTTCTTTTCTCTCTAGAACCATGATTATCTGGTACCTCTTGTCCAGTACTTGAAAACAGTTATTTAATATATTTAGTTGGGCTTTCTACTTGTTTCCACAAGAAGGTCAATTCCCACAGTAGTTAATCCTTCAAGTATAGAAGAAATAGAATGAGTTTGTGTTAGTTTCTCTTTAAAAAGAACTCTCTTTTCAAGCAACTTGTTAGTCCATTTATTTATCTTGAAGAAGAAACAATTGAGTCTCAAAAGTACCTGCTTCTGCCATGCCACTCTCTCAGTCCTGGGTTGACTCTTGGCTCTCACTGCATGGAGCCTGGGCATTTGCTTTTCTGTTTCCCTTGTCAGGTGGGGAAGCTCTTGCAAAAAGTTACTTGGACACAAGTAGGAGTGTGCACGTATGCGTGCATATGTGTGTGTGTGTGTGTGTGTGTGTAGGATTCCACTACAAACATAAAGGTACTTGTGTAGGTAAGTCCAGTCTGAGGCAGGGGTCACAAGCAACAGATTCTCCTATTTCTGTGCAAAGCCTCTTCCTCCTCATAGGCATCACAGTTCAGCTCCCAGCTGCCCTCCAGCTGAATGTGTGTGTGAACTTTCGCCCTTTTGCCATTTCTCAACAAAATAGGCTGCTTGGAAGAGGAGATTAGCCTCATCCCAGGAAGGACTTTATTGGAAGATCTGCCTAGCTCAATGAGGAAAACTTTAAATAAGTTTAGCAGGTTAAGTGCTATGACCTACATAGGGAAGGCTGGGTCTGTGGCTGCGATTGTGTTTTCCATGAAGGTATGTAAATTGGCAATGGGGGATTAGAAATGTGACCCTCACCTGCAATTGCCTTCCCACAGTTGCAGTGGGTTGCAGAGTGCGGGCCTTTGTGGCCCTAAATGTCTGTATGATAAGCTCATAAGCCCTTGGAGTCTTCCAGCAGTGCTTACTGGGTTCATGGGTATACGTGGATGGTTGGGGCTGCAGGCTTCGGCAGGAGAATGTCAATCACCAGCACCTGGAGGAAACATTTCCAAGCTTCTTTCTTAATACAGGGTCAAAGTCAAGCAGCAAAATACCAAAGATTAGGTTAGTGAGCTGATAAAATAGCTGCACATTATGCTACACAGCCTAGGGGACCACCTGGGACTGGGTTTGTGAATCAAATCCAATGCATGCTCTTATGTGGTTTGAGAAGTCTTTTTCTCCCTTAGGAAGCCTGCCAGCATACACATGGGTGAGCATACAGCTTGTCCCTACTGGGCTGAATGGTCTTCTGCAGGCTCAGCATATAAATATGGACACATTTTTATAGATGTACACCTAAGCCTGGAGCCTGTAATGTTAGTCCGATAGTTCTCTGGTGACAAGGAAAAGCCTGAAGCCCAAAGAGGGGGATGAGTTCCTCAAAGTTCCTCAAAGTTTTTAGGGGAAACACCAAGTCTACTATCAGACTTGTGGATGTTGGATGAAGGGAAAGGTGAAAATTTAGAGAAGCTGACAACTTTTGCCTGGCATTAGGGAAGGAACTGCAATAAAAAGGAGATGAGAATTTTTACTCATTCATCCATCCATTCACTCATCTATGTATCCATCTATCCATCCATCTATCCATCCATCCATCCTTCTATCCTTCCATCCATTGATTTTCCTTCAAGATTCTTAGTGAATGACTACATACTATAGGCCCTACTCTAGGACCATGTTTGTATGACATAGGTAGAGAAAAGGGCAGAGATATTTCCTTGTCTTGAAATCCCTAGTGAATTTTTCTCTTCTAAGAGGAAAAAAGAAAACCCTAAACAATAAGACCATTACCACTTAAAGAATGAATGTGCCCCACCAGAATTCACCTGTTGAATCCCTGGACCCCATGTAATGGTAGTAGCAGGAAAGGCCTTTGGAAAGAGATTTAGATGGGGGTAATGAGTGTGAGTTCCTCATGTGGAAATTAGTGACTGAGTAAGAAAAGACACAAGGGCTGGAGATTTAGCTCAGTTGCACAGGCTCCTACCTGACAAGTGAGAGGCCATGAGTTCAATTCCTGGTACAGAGAGAGAGAGACAGAGAGAGACAGAGAGAGAGAGACAGAGAGAGAGAGACAGAGAGAGAGACTAGGAAGTCTCCCTTCCAGGTTCACACAAAAAGGAGGCTGGTGAATAAATAGTGACAACATGAGTGACTGTAATCCAAGAGTCTCAGAGTGAAATCTACCTTGCTGACACTTTGATCTTGAACTTTCTAGGCTCTAGAACCACGCAGTGTCTACTGTTTGAGTATTCAGTCTATGGTTTGCTACAACAGCTCAAGTTGACTGATACAACCACCCAAAAGAGATAAAATGTGAAGAAGTTCCATTTCCTGGAGCAAAAGGTAGTGAAGCAGCCTGACAAAGGCCTGTTGACATGAATGAATATGCATTTTGGTTTGAAATTAGATTTCAAAAAGCATCAAAGAGATAAACCAGCAGCTTTTATCTGTTTATCAAGCTTTTCAACAAGCTATTTGTGTACACAGAAGCATAGCCTGCATCTTACACAGAGTAGCACTATACCCTTGGTTGTCCCGTGTCGGCAAACACTGAGTCCCGCTGTGATAGTCCCTGTGCACCGTGTCAGATGTTGTGTAACTTCATTGATCTTTCAGTGTGGTGCCTGAGTTTTCACTCAGTAGCTTCATGGAGGAGTCATTTTCAGATGAGAGGGAGAGGGGCAGTGGGGTCCCTTCACTTTGATCAGTGAACTCTGGAAGCTAAAAGCAAGGGCCTGTCAGCTTTTGACACAATGAGCAGTTCAAGCAAAGAGCTTTAGAGATCTCCTTTGCTACTCAACAGATCTGGAGTTCAAAACCTGGAAAGGATCATAGATCATTGTCGTGCCCATACCTTGTTTATGCCATGAGGAGGTCATGGGTGAAGAAGAAGCTTTCCAACAATCTGTGGTTTGTTCTTTCTGTGCAGCAATATTCTGTGACTTAGACCTAAAGAGAAGTGGCTAGATCCCTGGCTTATCTCTGCTCCTGGTTATCTCTGTTGCTGCTCCACATTCATTGCCAGTACACTAGAACCAGTACCTATGTGACTGTACCCTAGTTGTTGCAGTCACTTCTGAAAGACTCTTGAGACCTTTTCCTTTAGCTTCTTTGCTGTCATATGCTCTGTCATCATTGGTAAAGTGCCTGCTCATATCTATTCTTTAACAAACAGTGCTGGGAAAACTGGTTACACATGCAGAGGGTTGGATCAAAATCCATTTTTATAATCATATAGTAAAATAAAATAAAAAAGATCAAAGTCTGGAGTTCAAAAGCTGGAAAGGATCATAGACCATTGTTGTGCCCCATACCTAGTGTGTTAGGAGATATAATAGTTAAAACTCTGAAAGAAGTAGGCATAAGACTTTCTGGACAGAGCCCGAATTGCAGAAAAAGTAACATAAAAAATTCAGCAAATGGGCTGATAACATATAAAAAAATTCTGCACAGCAAAAGAAACAACAAACAGAGTGAAAGACAGACTACAAAATGGAAAAAATTTTTTCAGCTACTTCTCTAATGGAGAATTAATATAGAATATATAAAGAACTAAGAATTTGGACTCCCAAAATAAAAGACCCAATTAAAAAATGGGCAACCAAAATGAATAGATACTTTTCAGAAGAAGTAAAAATGGTTAATAATATGTGGAAAAATGTTCAACTCTCTGGCCACTAAAGAAATGCAAATTAAAACAACACTGAGATTCCATCTTACTTCATAAAGAATGGCCATTATCAAGAAATCAAATAATAACAAAAACTGGAGAGGCTGTGGGTAAAAGGGAATTCTTTCCATTATTGGTGAAAATGTAAACTAGTAAAACCACTATGGAAATAGGTATGGACAAGCCTCAAAAAATTAAAACCAGAAATTCTGTTCAACCTAACTATTCTCCTTCTAGGTATCTTCTTGACTGCATGAAAGACATATTACAGTGATACATATATACCCTTGTTTATAGCTGCACAAATCATAATAGTTAAATCTTAGAAGTGGCCTATACGTTCATCAACAGATGTATGGATAAAGAAAATATGGTACTAGTCTGCCATTAAAAAAACAAATTTGAGCCACTTGTAGGAAAATAGATGCATCTTAAGATCATAATGTTAAGTGAAATACATCAGATACACAAGCTTAAATATCACATGATCTCTTATATGAGAAAGCCAAAGTAAAAAATAATATAAAATGTGGACAGTAGGAAACAGGGAAGTAGATCTTTTGCACATTGGAAGGAGATCAAGAGATGGGGGTGGATAAAGGGGAAGGAAAAGGTAAGTAAAAGGAATTAAGATGTATTGTGTACATGTATCAACTCTCCATGATGGATACAATCATTATGGCTACAAATATATGCTAATAAAAATAAAAAAATTAAAAATAAAAAATCAATTTGAAAAGAACTGATATATTTACTGTGCTGAGTGTTTCAATTCTTGAGTGTACCAGTGCTCTGGAGGATGAGGCAGGAGAATCACTGTGAGTTCAAGACCAACCTGGGCTACCTGGTAAATCCAAGGCCAACCTGAATGACAGCAGGGGACCATGTCTCAAAAAACCAACAAAACCATGAACATAGCATCCTTTCTAATTCTTTGGATCTCCTTTGATTTTTTTGTGTTTGTAGTTTTCATAGATTCATGCCCAACAATTGTAGTTTTTGAACAGCTGTTAAGAATTTTGAGCTTTCAATGTCAATGTTTATGTATTCATCGTTGTATGTAGAATTATAATTGATTTTTGCATGTTTATCTTATGCCTTGTGGTCTTTCTGAACTCACTAATTAGTTCTAAGGTATTTTGTTTATCTTTTGATTCTGAGATTTTCTACATAGGCAACTATGCCATTTTCAAATAGAGACAGATTTACCTCTTTTTTCCTAATCTGAATTAAAAATTATTTTCTTACTCTTTTTTGACTTATTATTGTGTCCAGACACCTCACTGCTGCATTGAATAAAAGTCATGCTTTTTTCCTTATCTTAGGAAGGAAGTCATTTAGTCTTTCATTATTGACTATGTTAGATGTAGATTTATTTTTGCAGATATTCCTTGAGCTAATAATTCTCCTTTATCTCTAACTTGCTGAGTTTTTTTTAAAATCATGGATAAGTTTTAGACTATCAAATTTTTTTCTTCATCAAATGATATAATCACATTTTTCTTTGATTTGTTGATATAGTACATTTACTGATTTTAAATCTTGAACCAGCCTTTCTTGCCTGTAATAATTCCTCTTACTGATAAATTTTAACCCTTTTTATACATTGCTGAATCTGTTATAGTAATATTATGATAACAATTTTATGTATAAATTGAGGAGAAATATTAGTTTATAGATTTTAAAAATATCTATTTTTAAAGAAAAATCAGGATAGTAGTGTTATAGAATGAATTGGGAAATGTTTCCATCTTTGACACCTTTTAGAAGGGACTAGGTAGAATTGTGTTACTCATTCTTTAAGCAATCAATGGAATGATCTAGTGAAATCATCTGGAAGAGTTCACCAAAAGAAAGGTTTGTTATTTGGTTCATTAAAAAAATTTTTTTATTTTAAAGAGAATAAAACAAAATGAAGCAAAAGAGAACAAAGTAAATCAGAGCAGAACAATGCAAGCAACACAGGACTTCACAAAAAGACAATAGGAAATCAACACTGGCTACCATGATGTCACTTTTTTTCTTTGAAATAGTTGTCCATACCTTCACACACAATACAATCAAACAAAACAAAATAGCATAAAACCAATCAAAACAGAAGAATGAAATTATTATGGGACTTCAAAACAAAACAACAGGAAATCAACAATGGCTACCGTAATATCTCTTGTTCTCTCCAAAGTAGCTGTCCATACCCACATACACAATGAAATCAAATAGTAGAAAACAGACTAAAACCAATCAAAACCAAAGAATGAAAGCATTACAGAACTTCAAAACCAGATAACAGGAAATGAACAATGGTTACTATAATGTCTCATTTTCTTTAAAATAGCTGTTCATATCACTACACATAATAAAATCAAACAAAACAAAACAGAATAAAGCCAATTAAACAAAAGAATGAAAGCATTATAGGACTTCCAAACAAGATAATAGGAAACCAACCACGATTACGATGATACTTCCCATTATGTTCAAAATAGCTGCCCATACCATCAGACACGGTAAAATCTAACCAAACAAGACAGAACAGAGCCAAACCTAACAAAATTGTGAAAACATTACAAGAGTTCAAGACAAGACAATAAGGAATTGACATTGGCTACCACCTTCTCCTCCTAGGTGTTTCCTCCCCTATCACTTTTATAATATCTATTGTTTTTTTGGATACCACGAACTCCTGCTGTTTTTTATGCTACTGTTCACTCATATGAGTTAACACTGTTTTGCCCATGAACATGACCTCCAGTTGCATCCATCTATCAACAAGAGCCTTGAGATTATCCTACTTTATAGCTGGGTAGCTTTCCATTGTATGAAAATACCATATGTTTCTTACCCATTCCATGGTTGGTGGGAAAGTTACCCTTGCTTTTTTCTGGTTTCCTGTCACATGGAACAATAGTCTTCTCCCTTTTGATTTTCAGCCTATGAATTTCCTTTTGAGTTAAATGTGTTTCTTGTATAAAGTATATTGATGGATCTTGTTTCTTGATACAGTCTCCCTGTGTTTCTTTTTATTGCTGAATTGAGGCCATCTACATTAATGGTTACAACCAGCATACATTTGTTCGTCACCACCATGCTATCCTCCTGCTGTTGGCCCTCCACTTTTCGCCTTCAATCAATTGCCTGTCTTGTTTGGCAGTCCTCCTGTGCTGCTGTTCCTGGAACCATGGTTATCTTTATTTCTCTCTAGAATATCCTTCAGTACTCTCTGTAGGATTGGTTTGGTGGTCATGAATTCCTTCAGTTGTTCTTTATAATGGAAGTATCTTATTCTTCCATCAATTTTGAAAGATAGTTTTGCAGGTACATCAATCTGGATTGGAAGTTGTTTTCTTTCAGGATTTGGAACACTTCATTCCAAACTCTTCTTGACTTGATGGTTTGTGTTGACAAGTCTGCTGTGATTCTGATTGGTTTTCCATTATAGGTGATCTGTTTCTTTTCTCTAACAACTTTTAATACTATGTTTTCATGATGAATTTCTGGGATCTTGATATGTCTGTGTGTAGATTTACTTTGATTATGGCAAGTTGGAGTTCTATATGCCTCACTTATCTGTATGCCAGATCCTTTCCCTATGTTTGGGAAGTTTTCTGCTATGATTTCTGTAAATAGTCTTTTTATTTCATTTGTATTGCCCCCCACTTCTTCGTTGATACCTATCACTCAAATTATTTTTCTTTGCATTGTCTTGCAGTGATTGAATTGTTATTTCCTGGTTCCTTGTTATTTTAAAAAGATCTTTCCTTTCATGATTACTAACTGCAATCCCGTCTTCAAGGTCTGAAAGTCTATCTTCAGTCTCTTTCAAGTGGTTTTGCCAGTTTTCAATTGACTTTTTAATTCTGGATATCTTTTTGAGTCTGTTTCATGCATTGTGACTCCTTTCTATATTTTTCATTCAAGGTTTCCATCATTTTCCTATGCTCCTCTTTTTTGTAAAATCTATGTCTTCTTTAGATATGTTTAGCAATTCTTTTATTATGTTTTTCATTTCTTCTTTTACCTGAGATTATTTCTGATTTGATTACTTTTACAGTCTCATAAAGTTGTTTCTTTATTTCATTTGTTATCCTCTCAGAGGTTTCAGGTGTGTGACTTCCGTTTTCTTCCGTGACTGTATCTCCCAGATTTGTTCTGTGTGGGCTGGAGGTCTGAGATTGCCTTTTGCTACTTCGTTTTGACATCCTCCTGGGTTCCTCCCAACAAGCTGGTTGTGGGGTCCCAGGCACTTCCCTCTTTGGCTGCCCCTCTGTGGTGTAGGTTAATAGGTCTGACCCTGGGTTTACAGGGAGATAGGGTGTGGAGTAGGCTTTTCCAGACTCGTACACCTACACTGGGGCTTCTCCAATGGCCAGTGGTGCATGATGGTGGGGCTACTTCTTTCAGCCTGTGTGTTTACACTGGGACTCCCACGATGGTGGCAGACACACAGGGGTGTGTTTTCCTGATTCTTCCGGCAGGTGATGGCTGCCTGAAGGAAGTAAGGGCCTCCAATGGTGGCCTGCAGGTGGGGTGCAAGGGGCTTACTTGGTTGTGTGTCTTTGTTCCCACTGGTTGCCCACAGGAGCCAAACTTTCTATTGTTGGTAGCTGGCAGGCAGAGGTGGATCTGCTGGTTCTCTCTTTCCCTAAACTGATGGCCCACAGGAAGCGGCCTCCCAGTGGTGGGGGCTGGAAAGTGGATGTGGATCCAGGGTGTTATTTAATTTCCATGTGTTTATAAAGTTTTTGTGGTTTCTTTCTTCATCAGTTTCCAATTTCATTGGACTATGGTCAGATACTATGCATGAAATAATTTGTATTCCTTTGTATTTATTAAAGCATGCTCTATGGGCTAGTATATGGTCTATTGTAGAGAACATCCCATGTGCAGCTGAGAAGAATGTGTATCCTGATGTTGTTGGATGGAACACTCTGTAAATATCTTTTAAGTCCATTTGTTCACAGGTTTGATTCAGTTCTGTTATTTCTTTGCTGAATTTTTTTAGTTGATCTATCTCTTTGGGGCAGTGAGGCATTAAGTTCCCCCATTACAACTGTGTTGGTTTTTCATCTCTATTAATATTTGTCTTATATGGTTTGGTGCTTTTGTATTTGATGCATATATATTTATGATTGTTACCTTTTTCTCTTGAAGTTTTCCTGTAACTATTATGTAGTGACCATCTTTATTTCTTTTGATCATTTTTGGTTTGAAGTTCACATTGTCTGCAAACAGAATAGGTACCCCTGGTTTTTTCTAGGTTCCTGAAACAATGGGTATTGTTTTTCACCCTTTGACTTTCAGTCTATGAATTTCCTTTTGAGTTAAATGTATGTCTTATACACACTGTATTGTTGAATTTTGTTTTTTGATGCACTCTGCCAAGCTGTTCCTTTTGATTAGTGAATTGAGGCCATTTAAATCAATGGTTACAACTGATATGTATAAGCTTATCTTTGTCATGTTATCCTCCTGCTGTTGGTTCCACACTTTCCCCTCTGTTTAGTTGCTTGCCCTGCTTTGTTGTTTCTTTCTGTTGTCCTGGAAATTGTGGCCATTTAAAAAATCTTTTTCTAGAATATCTTTCAGTACTCTTTGTAGGTTTGGCTTGGTGGTCATGAATTTTTTTTGGTATTTTTTTTTGTCAGGGAAGTATCTTATTTCTCCATCAACTTTGAAAGATAGTTTTGTGGGGTACATCAATCTGGGTTGAAAGTTGTTTTCTTTCATGACTTGAAATACTTTACTCCAGTCTCTTCTTGACTGGGTGATTTGTGTTGAGAAGTTTTGCTGTGATTCCAATGGAATTTCCTAGATAGGTGATCTATTTGTTTTCTCTAATAGCTTTTAACATTCTTTTCTTGTACTGTTTCTGGGATCTTGATTATTATATGTCTGGGTTAGATTAATTTTGGTTATGGCTAATTGGAGTTCTATATGCCTCACTTTTCTGTATGTCAGGTCCTTTTCCCATGCTTGGAAATTTTCTGCTATTACTTCTTAAAATAGTTTTTTTTATGTCATTTGTGTTGACTCCTGTTTTTTTGCTGACACCTATCAGTCTTATATTGTTTTTGTTAGCATCATCCTGCAGCTATGGAATAGTTACTTCTTAGTTCCTTGCTACTTTTAAGGGATTTTTCTTTTGTGATCACTAGCTGCAATCATACTTTCGAGGTCTGAAGGTCTATTTCCAGTTTCATTCAAGCAATTTTGCCAACTTTCAATGGAATTTTTAATTTCCTGGGTATCTCTTTGAATCTGTTTCATGCATTCTAATTCTTTCCTATGTTGTTCATTGAATGTTTCCATCACTTTCCTATGTTCCTCTATTTTTTTAATCTGTCTTCTTTCAGTGTGCTTACAGCTCTTTCATTATGGTTGTTACTTCTTTTTTTACCTGAGAGAGTATTTCTGGTCTGATTTCTTTTATGGTCTCATGGCATTGTTTATTTCAGTTACTATCATTTCAGAAATTTCAGTTGTTTGACTCTAATTTCTTCTCATGTTGATGTCTCCTGAGCTTGTTCTGGGTAGGCTGGAAGTCTGAGATTGCATTTTGTTTCTTTGTCTTGTCATTTTCCTGGGTTCCTCTGGATGAGCCAGTTGCTAGGTCCTGAGGGATTCCCATGCTGGCTACCTTTCTCCTGGTTTAGGGGAATGGTCCAGTCACCTGTGTTCCTCTAAACCAAGGCTACTCTGATGGTGGAGGGGTGGTGTAAGAGCTTTCTTCTGTCCTGCATGGCTCATCAGGACTCCTGTGATCGAGGTGGAGTAGGCAGACTTTCTCCCATTCTGTGAGTCTCACTGGAGGTCCCATGAGGGCAATGAGCCTGATTTGTAGTTTAAATCTATGGGTCAGGAGCATGTAGTACATGACTTCCTTGTTTTTAGATATGGTGAGGTTAGTTTTATGCTCACTTCATGGTTTTATCTTGGTATGCATTTTATGAGCACTTTGAAATAACATGTCTTCTGCTGTTGTTGAATGGAGTATTCTATAGGCATTCACTGTATCATGTTGGGTGATTGTAGTCTTGAATTTTATCGTGTTGATATTTTTGTCAGGTGTTCTATAAATTACTGAAATGAGTTGAAATCTCTAGGTACAATCATAAATTTGTCTATTTCTTCTTTCAATTATATTGGTTTTTGATTCATGTTTTGTATAGTCCTGAGTGTGGTGCACATACATTTAAAATTGCTCTATGTTCCAGTTGAATTAACCCTTTTACTATTTTATATATCTCTGGTTACTTTCTTTGCTCTGAAGTCTACCTTATTGATATTAATACATTTACTCCTGCTGACCTTTGATTAATATCTGCATAATCTATTTTCTTTTACTTTACCCAAAATCTGCCTATGTTGCTATATATGGAGTGATTTTCTCATATAACATACTTGAGTCATGTTTTTAAATCTACTTTGCTCATCTCTGTCTTAATTGGAGTACTTATACCATGTTTATTTAATATAACTGTTGGTGTGCTAGAACCGAGATTGTCATTTCATTTCCTATTTTCTATTTATTTTTTCAGTTTTGTTTTTCATTTTTTTCTCTGCCTTCCTGTGGAATATTTTACTAACTTTTATAACTGAATTTTGATAGATTTATATTGCTTTTTAGTGTGTATTGATTTGTATTAATGACAAATGTCTTGAATCTCCTTGAGGCCCTGATTGCTACCCTCCCAGTCGGTTGGAGATGGAGTATCTTGTTCTAGTTTGGAATGAAATTCTAGATTCTCTCCTTAATTTTTGCTGTTGTGGGTGGGTAGATGTGAATATACATTTTTTTCCTTGCAGTGTCTAGCTTGAGTGAGTGATTATTGATTAAAAGTTTTCTTTGTCTTTAAGTTGATACTTTCCTGTACCTTTGGCTAGAGAACATAGACTTTTGTAGGGACTTTTTTTAGCCTGTGCTGATTGGTGTTTGTAGATTTCTGGTTTCTTTAGCCCCATGATTGGGGTACATAAAGCAAAAAAGACAACAACAATAAGAATAACAACAAACAAACAAAAACCAAAAAATAATCCCCCAAACCCTGGAAATTACCACTGTGTCTTTCTTTCAGTCCTAAGGAACCAACATATTGTCTTTTCTCTGCCATTCAAAGTCATATGCTTCCTATACTTTACTTCAAATAAATGCCCAGGGATTTCAGTAGTACTCAGTAGAAGGAGTAGGTAAAATTATATCTGCTTCATCTTTGTGAAGGTGGAAGTCTCAATTTTTGTCAGTTAAGTCACCAAGATTGTGAAAATTTCTTATGTAGCAATAGAAAATGAATACCATTATGTACTTTGAAAAACAAAGACAATTTATTAAGGAATTTAGATTTTATTTGGAGCTGGAAAGTAGCCAAAAAGACAATATTGTATCTTCTTGAAAAGTGTCATTTTTTACCAAAGTGTCATTTTTTTGTGTTGTCTACACAAAAAGGTTAATAACATGTGAAAATTTAGTAGTATCACTTTGAGAACATATTTTACTGGGCACTGGAACTAGGCTATAGTCACATGCTTTTAAAGAATAAATCCAAATGAGGAACATATTTTTAAAATGTTATTTTGATGGAAGTACAGTGTTGAAGTCTGCTGGGGATGGGGTAATGTGCAATGCAGCCAAGCAGGGAGCTCACACTAATTATGAGTGACATGTTGGGCTTTGCAATGAGGGAAGATACAGCGGAGAAAAATATGGGGGTTGAAGAGGTCTCCTGGGCACTGAAAGGGTGAAGAATATGATAAAAAGGACTATTTTACCCATGCATAAGCTGAATACCTGCCCCAGAATAGGAGAGATGATGGCTAATCATTCCACCAAAGAGCTGCTCTAGGCAGGTCTTATGCCTCCTCAGATCATCAGTGCACATGAGCATATTGTTACTCACATTGTCATTGTGGAAGTTCATGTTGCATTTTGCTGCTCAGTTGGAAAGCATGCAGCTGATGAATACCATCAAATAACAGCCTGCTATATAAATACAAAGGCATCCAGTAAGACTATTCAAGGGCTGGGGATAGAGCTCAGTGGTAGATTGCTTGCTTGGCATGCATGAAGCCCTGGATTTTGGTCCCTAGGACTGTGTCCACATGAGTTTTCATTCACACATACACAATGATTTAAGTACACATACGTGATAATTCAGAATGTCATTAACAATGTGGCTTAAGAAATCACATTTAAGCCACTGATGGAACGTGAAATCAATTCCAATTTTCTGATGATCCTGGGGAAACTGAAATGCCCATATCTCATTGGCCTTCCAAAGGCTGGAACCTTGAAATTTGACTGTCAGCACTCTCAGATCAATTATTTATTCAACATGCCTGATCAGAATCTAGAAGATAAGCAGGCCAGGCTGTGGGCTAAGCACCAGGTCTTGGGGGGGGATATAGGATAAAGTATGGTGGCCCTGCCTCAGAAAATTTCAGTGTTGAACAAGAGTCAGCTGTCTGTAAATGCTGACTATGATTGCTTACAGAAGGAGGGGGCTAAGTAATGCAGACAGTGTCATGGGGTGTAAGGTGACAAGACTTCCTGGAAACAGGAGAGGAAAATGCCCTGTGACCATGAAATCAGAGATTACCACAATACAGGTGCAAGTCAATGAACCCCAGGTGTTGGAAGAGGCCAGGAGGGATCTTCCCCTAGAATATCAGAGGCACTGACCCTGTAAGCACCTTGACTTTGAACTTTTGGCCCCTAGAAATGTGAATGAATGAATATGTGTACCATTGAGACATTCAGTTTGTGGTAATTTGTTACAGCAGCCACAGGAAGCTGACTCACATTCCTAGTACATAACTCTTCTGGTGGGCATCTCATCCTCTTGACTGGTCTCCAGGGATGCAGTGGAGGGCAAGGGCATGCTTTTCTTGCCCAGTCATTCCTTTGACATTGTTTTGAGTCCTTATTACAGGCTGATAGGTGGACAACCTGTCTGGGTAGGCAGGAATGGCACAGAGAAGAGGAAGGAGTGACAGAAGGAGGATAAGGTGGATGAGAAGGAGCAGTGGGGAGAGAAACAGTGAGAAGGAGGAGGGCAGAGAAAGGTAAAGAAAAAAACCAAATATGGCCCAGCTTTCAAGACAAGTTGTTTGGCAGCAACTCAAGTGACCCTGAAAGTGACACAAGGGAGGATTCTCTAGCACATTAGGGTAAGGCGAGCCTGGGCCTTGCACTAAGGGCCCCAGTGTGGGGTCTTGTAACCTGCCTGACACGTAGGCTCTGCCTGACTGCACAGCCTGACCTTACCCACATCACTCTCCAAAACCCATTTCTCATTAGACCTATCTTTGTGTCTGAACACAATGAGGAGCAGCAGGCTTCTTCCTGAAGCACACTCCCTCTTTGTATTTCTTTCAGTCAAAAGGGATTTAGAGCCCTTTTCATCTCTAGTGAAAAAAGAAACCCCAGGAATAATGGTGAGGCAATGTGAGTGACTCCTTGGTCCTTAGCATTAGTAAAAATGCGGCTCTGCCTGCCCCTTTCCTGCCTCTCTGCTTCTCTGCACAGTACTCACATTCTCATCTGGCTTAACCATCATTGCCATTTCATGAGGAAATCCTAAAATGTTAGCTCGCGAACCTTCTGATTCAGGGATAACATTAGGCTTAGGGAAACAATCTGAGTTAGGGTGATGCCATTAACTGGCATCCAAGTAGGACTCAAAGCCCCCTTTCCTGTCCTAAGCTCACCTTCACACTCCTGCCCCTGTGAGGTTGATGAATGCTTCCCTTTTGTTTGGCGCACTGAGCAGCACCTTGGCCTTTTAGTCCAAATAAACACTTTTCCAGCCTATCTCTTCTTCTCTTTGGTTGCCCCAGGTTTTTCTATTCAACACACAGCCCTCAGCTTGACTCTCCCTGCATGTTCCTGACCATGCTCTGGTGTTGCTCCCTGTTCCTCCTGTAGACCATTCCTTTGACCCAGAATGCTGCTCTTGTGCACCTACATTGGGACAACTCCTTCTTGATCCTCAGCATGCAGCTCAGGCATTAGTGAAAGCACTGGACTCTCCTCTCCATGGGCTCTACCCTGTTGTTCTCCCTGAAGGAGTCCCTGTTGTACCCTTGATCACTTAGCTCCTTGCCTCTGTGAACTTAGGTGACTGCACGCAGTCACAGCCTTTGCTCAATGGGACAGGTAGGGCTGTGAGCTCTTGATTCCAACACATGCCAGCCTCTGCATAAGGATGTTTCATGTTTCCTCCTCCTAGCACCAAAAATTGCAGTATCATTTTGGTAAAATAATCAAGGGCAAAACAATATGAGTTTCAGGGACTTTTATAAAAATGATATATTGGAAAAAGAGAAGTAACTTTTGACAAGAAGCAACCATTGGGGAAACACAGTGTTCTTAAGAGCTCGAAGCAGTTGAGCTGCAAATTATACCCTCCAGATGGCATGGTACATAGTGAATCCGAACCCAGAAACAGTCTTAGAAAAGAAAGGAACACATTTGTGGGAGACAACTACAAAAGCTACAGAGTCATAATTACCCTGAAAATATGGACGGGAGTGACTGTGGAAACCACAGATTTCTCTGTTCTGAGAAGTGTTCAAAAGCAGACATAAAACTTCTTATGTGTGGGTCAGGGGTTGTCGTTTGCACAGGATATGAATATTCATAGACAAATCTGTCTGTTTTTAAACTATGTCATTTTTTTTCAGTCAGATGAACTAATCCACTGAAGTGTCATTCTGATTATTGCTAAAATGTTGCTCCCACCCCACACATCCTCTTCTCTAGGATACAGATTACTTCCTACCTTGTGGCCCAATTTGGGCTC
The DNA here is from genome assembly GCA_004363535.1 of Dasyprocta punctata. Classification (NCBI taxonomy): domain Eukaryota; kingdom Metazoa; phylum Chordata; class Mammalia; order Rodentia; family Dasyproctidae; genus Dasyprocta; species Dasyprocta punctata. The sequence goes on along the minus strand of RJWM01007018.1, from coordinate 47,146 downwards.
AAGAGACAGAATTACTGCACCTGGTAATTCCCTTATGGTTACCTGATAGTTTTGTGACCTTAAGTTAGGTAATTGCCTCATCTGCTAAACAGGGATAGGGTTAGTGTTGGAAATCCATGAAAGAAAGGAGTTGGTGCCCTTGGGGCTGTGTGCCCAGACACTATGACCTGTCATCCAATGTCCACCACACTCCCACAGCATTCAGTCTCCTCCCTTCTCACATGCCTGTTATCACCAATCCAAATCTCCCTATCTCCCTCTCTCCCTTCTCTCTTACCTGCTTGATTTTCATTCTCCCAGCCTCACTCTGATTCTCCACTCTCCTCACTATGAACCTCCACTTGGAATGAAGGGAAAACATATGCCAAGAGTTGCTACAGCTTTGCTGGAAGCTGCCCTACCTCCTTACCCCAGTGGGCCTATCACAAAGTACCCAAGGAAGGTTAATACACAAAAAGTAGTTTCTCCTGTTCATACTTTTGGAGTCTGGAAGGCCAGGATTGGGTAGTCCCTTTCATTTGGCCTCTTGTGAAGTCCTCTTGGCTGCTTTACAACATGGCAGATGGCATCGTATCAGGAATGCATGCTAGAGGGGGATCACATGGTGAAACAGGAAGGCAGAGAGAGAAGAGAGAGGCCCTGGCACTCCTGTGGGAATAGCATCTATCTCCATTAAAGATCTAATCCTCTCTCACTGGGCTCCACTGCTTAATGTTTCCACTATCTTTCAATACTGCCACATTGGGAACCAAACTTCCAACACATAAACCATTGGAGGACATGCAAAACACACTAAAACCAGAGCAGGTGCCACCTAAGATACCCAAACTTCCATATGGAAGTGCAGGTTCCCTGCTGTCAGTGGGTGGAGGTGGCAGTGGGGTGTGGAATTTGTCATCCAGAGGTGGCTGCTTCCACCAACTGACCATTGGGGTTCCAAAGTCTGTCCACTGGCCCCAAATCAAATCTTAAAGGACCCCACTGATCATCAAAATCTTTGTCAAGGCTCCACCGTTTTTCATTTGTCTCTGCTTTTTCTCCATTCCCACACTGATGTAGATAAAACATGGATCCGGATTAACTTCTATCACAAAGTTGCTTCAAGGGAGCCTGATCCCTGATAGCCCACACAGAGTGCCATGTGCTGAGGGCTGTCCCTTCATCAGGGCATCCTTCTCATCCTCCTGTGCAGTTCCCCTAAGGCCTGTCACTCCCACTTTTGGATGCTGTCTGCTAGATACCTAGATGCCTTTGTGATACCTAGTTTTATTTATTTATTTATTCATTTATTTTTTGTGGTACTGGGGATCAAACTCACAACCTCATGCCTGTCAGGCAGGCACTTAAGCCACTGAGCCAAACTCCTGGCCCTAGTTTTTAAAGACAGGGTCACACTATGTAGCTCAGGCTGGCCTTGCACTCACATTGTAGCCCAAGCCGGCCTTGAACTCACAATGTTCCTCCTACCTCAACCTCCCAAGTGCTGGGATTAAAGGCGTGCACTGCCACACCCGGCTCTGTGATACCTAGTTTTATCCAGTGGGTCTTTCAGTCCCTGCACAGAGGCTGGTGCATAGCAGGTTCTGAATGAAAACTGACTAAAGAAATGATACTTCTTGTCTTATATTTTACACATTAAGATTTTGCTTTGTTTATTCCTACAGGCGATGTTCATGTGCAGTTATTATCATATGCAAATACTTGGTCATTCTACTTGTATCTTAATCAATTCGGTCTGTTATAATAAGATAGAGTGGCTTGTAAGCGACATAAAGTTTTTTCTCGCAGACTTCGAGGTCCCAGATCAGGGGGGCAGCACTGTAAAGTTTGGCTGAGGGGCCCCTGTTGGGTTATGGACACCCAACTTCTGTGTCTGTAGTGTGGAAAGAAGGCACCAGAGCTCTTTGTGGTCCCTTTAAACAGGGCGTTGCTGTCATTCATGAGGTACCACTCTTGTGCCCTCATTATTTCTTCAAGGCCCCATTTCCTAATATTACATCTTTGGTGGGGGTGGGTTTCAACACAAGACTTTTGAGAGACACACTTAGCCCATTGCAACACCTGGCTATGTTTTGTTTCAAGTTACCAAGACTTCAATAAAAACAGCACAGCAGGCTCCACCTAGCCCAAGAGTGGAGGGGAGACCTAATTCAGAGGGCCACTATGGCCCTTTTGTTTTCACAATTTGTGTTGATATGTTGGACATTTAATTAAAGTTAGGTGACAGGTTCTAGGAAACCTCAATCTGATAAAGTAATGAGAGAACATTTAGGTAAAGGAAGAAGTGCACACCAGATCTGATTCAATGAAAAATAATGAGCTTCATAAATTGGAGTCTAGTTTACTTGGGAAAGAAGAACATTGGGCACAGGGTAACTTTGGGAATTAAGGGATTTTCATAAAAAAACACAGGAAATAGACCTTAGTTTTAAGGATCATGCCTCAAGCCAGTGCCGGATGTTCATTCAGATAACCTTTGGAGGTGTGTAGGCCTTGACAAAAAGATGAAAGATTTATACGATCTGAAGAGAAACCAGAGTGTTGCAGGTCTTGAGAACCAGCTGCTGTGGAGTTGTCTGAAGAGTTTTGTGCACACAGGATTTGTGACAAACCTTCCTGTATGTATCCTGTACTTTCCTTTATATTTTGCTGTGAACAGTGTTTTCTTTTATATTTTCTATATGAAGTTAAATGCTGCTTATCTCTATCCTTGCTACTGATGAATTATGATGTTAACAACTTCAGAGTTTTCAAACTTTTCAAAAAAGTTTGGCCTTTGTTTTTTGTTTTCTGGAAGGCAATTCAGATGTTAGGAAAAAAGGTCTGCAGCCTGAAGTGGCTCCATAAGCATTGCTGGCTCTTGGCACTCAGCTTCCAAGGTGATGACTCCCCAGTCCACTGAGGATGCAGGGATAGGTGGGGTGGATCTGGCTCCAGGGCCCTTAGGTAATAATTGGGCTCTGGAGTCCTCATGTTACCATTCTTATCTCCTTTTTACCACTGCTTTGTGTGTTTCTGGGAATGGTACAGGGGCGTAGATTTCAGAGAGCATCCTCTGCTGCAGGAAAGGAGCAGGGGCTCTGGGACTCTCTTCTGAACAAAGAGGTATCCATTGTCATTTGAAGGCTATTTCCAGCACTTTGTGGGCCCCAGCAGCTCCTCAAGCTGCTTCTTTAATCAGAGTCTGTGTCCTGTGAGAAGAGGAGGTAACTAAAACTAGTACAGACCTTGAAGGATAAAAATGAACTTTTAAGGAAATGTAAAACTTAAAGGAAAGTAAAACAATATTCACCACTTCAAAGAAAGAGAGCTACAAATAAACAGAAAAAAATGAGCAGAATAACATTTCCTGAGATCCACCCTTAGAGAAATTCTCTGGAAATGTTTTGAAGCCAAGATAATACTTACACCCTTTATTTTAAAGACGAACAGTTTTAATGTTAAATTAAATGCCAACTTGCAAACAAAAGTCCGTAGTTACAAAGGCTCTTGCTATTTTTGTGTGAACATTACCTGACGCCTGTGCCTTTGTTTTAATTAAACTCTGAGGCCCCGTTGAGATGACTCCTTTTGCAGGGGCTTTCATTAGCAGATGCTCTGTTCTCATGGGTGAGTAGAAAATATATTTGTGGGAAAAGATTGGACTTCACTTGCCTTTGTGGGCTGCTTCAGGCACTGCATTTATTAGCTCCAGTCAATCCTGTCTCTCCTACCTCCTTTCCTCTCTGGAGTGCATTTTGCTGTTCTCTAATTCACTCCTTCATTCATTCACGGGTGTTAAGTAGAAGGCTGTGATAGGAATCTTGAGCTGGAAAACAGTCAGTGTTTGCCCCCAGAGAGGACATAGAAATCCATATCATTTGTATTGATATGTGACAGCAGGTTCCCCAGTGATGAGCTCCAAGATCCTGCAAAAGGGTACCAGCTGGAAAGGTCATGGTCTCAGTTAGACAAGCACAGGAAGCGGGCAGTGGTACCTTTGACAGTGCCAAGACTACCTGGAGGAGGCATGAATTTTCCTTTCCCAGGAGGAACAGGTTTCATCTCAGCCAACATAAGAATGAGCTTCTACTGCAGACCCTCCCATGATCTGTGGAGCCTGGACAAACACCACAGAAGGAACAGACTAAACAGAGACAGAGAAGCAACACAGAAGAGCCACTGAGCAATTTTTCTTTGACCAAGAGTCATGTAAGGAAATATAGTAAGTAAGATGACAAGGAAATAATTGACCAGGTGGCTATGAGCCTAGGTGCCACCTTGAGTCACAGTATGGTGTTACATGTGGCATCCTTCTTCCTGCCACTCCATGTCTTCTGCAGGCTTCTATTCAACCTAATGACAGTCACAGTCATGCTGAGGCCCAGGAACATGGTGGAGCCACCAAGGAGGCTGCAGCACTGAGCCTTCATGTAGGACCCGGGTGGCCAGGAGGAGGTCCAAGGATGGGCAGGATTCCAGCAAGAACTAGGAGTGCAGCCAGAAGGAGAGCACTGTCCATGGTCCTTTCAATTTTCAGAAAAATCGCAGTTTTCAGAGAAAGAGCCCTTCAACTTTGCTGCAAATCTCTGAGATGACGAGTAAAGCCCAAACCGGCAACAATGCTCTGTGGACACTACCGGGGGTTTCTGGACATGGGGATCCAGGGTGTGTGAGCCCTGGGACCCAGTCTGCCTCTACTTGAGTCAGTTGACCTTGGTTCACCTCTTTCCTGTGGTTGTTCTGGAAGACAGTTGGGCCCAGCTTTTCTGAGAGGAGCCATGGCAGGAGGAGGCACAACATTAACCCTTCCCTCATCCTGAATCATTGCTGCCCACTGCTGAAGTGAGGCCCGGGCAGGTATAAGGAGGTGGGCTGAAGGGCGTAGGCACTCCAGCTGTCCTGCTGTACCTCCAACCCTCCAAAGGTTTCTCACCCTGTCTTTGAGATAGGGCAGTTGTGGTGAACCTGTGGAATGCATGCTGCAGTGGCGCTGTTTGTATCACTGAAACTGCTAAAATGTTCACCATCATTGGGTCCTGTTTTCAAGCCCATTCTACAGACTTGCAAGCTGATGTTCAGCACTGGAACCTGGGTCCTCAGCCACAGCTCAGATTCTCTTCTCTAGTCCCAGTTTTCCCAACAGGTGGTACTCAGAAAGCTCCTGTAATGTAGGATGGACTGCTGGGGTGGGACAGTGATCTGGGATGACCGAAGCCCCAGATCTCAGCCATCGCCCTGTGGAGACCTGACCAGTGGGAGATCCACTTTGCCAAATGTAGTGGGTTTTTGCATTCCTTCCAGTGACTTGCAACCCCAGCTGGCTCTGGAGTTAGGATCATGCACCCACACTGAAGCATTCTCCTGGGAGTTGCTTTAGCTGGGTGTGTCCAAGATGAGAGTCCCGGAGCTTCAAGCCTGATTCAGCTGGGGCTGATTAATCCCTGAGTATAGGACCCTGGCTGAGGTCTTCCAGCTCAGCCTTGGCATATCAGTCTCCATGAGGCCAGCCCATATCCCAGTTTTTTGCTGCTCCCCACAGTCCCCAAACAATTAGAATATCTCTTTTACTCTCTCAACAAGTCCAAGGAAGCTCATTGTCATGAAGATTCCTGATCCCACGTTGTGACCCTCCAATATACCCTCACAGGGAATGAGTGTATGTATGTGCTGTGTGCACAATAGTGGGTATATGCATGCATGCATGTATGTATATGTTGTGTTGCTGTGTGTGTGAGTGTCTTGTGCCTCTCTGTGAGTGCATGTGGCCATTGGAGCACCCAGAATTCCTGGTCTATTCAGTACCTACCCGAGAAGACTGTTTCAGTTTAGACTGAAGGACACAGGCTGGTGCTGCCCCCAGGGAGTGCACCAGTAGGCTGTGATCATTGTTCATGAATATCTACCAACTTGTCTGTCTCCCAAATCCAGAGCAGAGCCTTTGCCAGGAAACATGTGGTTACCCTTTCATAGATTCCAGGGCTGCAGGACAGACCAATGAACTTTAGCAAACAGAGAAGACCTGCAGAACACTTTTAAAGGTCCAAGAACTTACACATTATCCTCCTCTCCTCAGGGATGAGAGATAAAGTTGTTGTCATTATCCTCAAATACAGATAAGGAAATGAAAACTTTTCTCACAGCAGCATTAGAGAATGGCTTTCATTAGTCTGATTCCAAAGACTGTGACTCTTTGTTCTATGACACCCACTTCCCATGAAGCCTTGCATGAATGTCTCAGCCCCTGCCCATGTCCTAGTTCATGACTGGGTTTGAGGATCAACCAGGAGAACTATGCAAGCCCATTGTTAGTGGCTGACTTTTATATAGTGTGTCCATGGCTCACTTGGCATGGCTCTCTGGTGGTGAGAAACCACCTCTACTTCTTGGGTCTACAATAGCCTTAAGAACAATCCATGTGTGGTGCCAGTATTCCTCCATGTAGTTAGAAATTCAGTTCTAAAATCACATTGCTGAGAATATCATTTAGGAAGCTTTAAAGAGCCTTGCTGGAGCTGGTAAATACTAGTAAGAACTGTGATTTGTGGTTCTGGATGTGATTGTTTCTTCTTAAGACACCCACCATTGATTCTCACTTTCCTTCCGTATCACCTCTGGAGGTTATCTCAGTTTCTGAGCACAAACTCTGGAAAGAGACATATGGTTGTGTGCATTCATTTATTAGAGTAGAAGACAAGCAACATTTCCAAATTGAAATGTGGCTGTGTTTCTAATAAATAGCCAGTTTATTTCCCAGCAGGAAGTGTTAAGTGGAGGAAAGAGGCACAGTTTGAGCAGGTGTGTGTGTGTGTGTGTGTGGTCAAACATACTCTGTGCAAGTTGATTCCAACAATTGCTATCACCTTTTTAATTTTGGGTAATTGGTTTCAATTGCAAAAATGAGTTGACCTTCTACCCCTTCTGCTCATGAACTGATTTCTGGGTGTTTCCATTCATGGCCACTCTGCTGGCCTGTCCTTTTAAAACTTGGTCATTAGGCTGACCTCTTATGAAGGCTTTTCAAAGATAGTTTTAAGATTTGGGGCTACAAAAGCAAAGAAATTAGAGCCCATATAACAAGAAAGAGCAAGAAATGAACCTTGTTTGTAAAGCTAGAATTTGAATTAGTCTCAATTTGAAGGGCATCATGTGAGATGTCATAACTCTAAATTAGCGCCAAAAAAAGCAAGCAGCTGAGATGGATGCTTACACTGTCAAAGTAAGCTGCACAGGATTGGCCCAGCCGAGAAGAATAGAGGTTTTATCTCCTCCTTACAGCAAACAGACCATTAATAGAGGAGTGTTTACTGTCACTTCCTGAGGAATAAAGACATTAAAGATGTTTGATACTTAAAATTATGTTTATGTTGTCTGTGAAAATGTGATAAGTACACCCCATAAACACAGCAGAGAACTCGCCTTCTGCTAAGTTGCAAATTCCAAGCATCATCTGGAAAGAGCCCCTGATGTGTTGGGATACATTGCCTAGGAGATTAGCCTAGCCAGCCTGCTGAGTGAGTGTCCCTGGAAGGGCCCAGAGCACTGTCCCAGGGATGCTCAATTTGCTGTAGGACATGGCAGGGACCCCTGTCTGCTGTCCTATGTCCCTTACCAGCAGGGGTCCTGGACACCCCGGTAGGTAAGGAGTCTGCAGCTCCATCTTCCCGCTGCCAGCTGGCAGCTCAATTACTGGGTCTAATTTGGTAACAGGCAAGTGCAAATTGATGTCAGCACAGCTACAGGGAGCAGGAAGGAGATTCTGATGATGGTTGGATCAAGCCCACGCAGTGGCTTTGCCATTTATATGCAGATTTGCTGATGCAAATGAATTAGAAGGAGAAGAAGGGACCTTGGAGTGCTCTCCTTTTGTGTCTCCTTGAAGTTTTAAGTGATCAAAATGCAAATAGATATAAACAAGGAGGAAAGTATAAGCAGCCAGACTCTATTTACAGGAGCCCAGCCTGGTGGAAAGGTGCATGATTTTTCTGGACATTGCCAGGGCACCAGAAAGTTGGCCATGGGAGGCTAAGAGAGCCATGGCAGTCTTGTATCACAGGCTCTGTAAGCCAATCATACCTTCATTGTTCATTTGTTCATCCATTCATTCAAGTACTGGCTAAGTTTAAGAGTGCTAAAGACAGTGCACAGTTCCCTTCTTGGAAGGTCTCAGAAAGTCCCCAGGGGTGATCATGAAAATCAGGAAATAAGAGGTCTGTGACCTGGGCTGCAATGGGGAAGTTAGGCTCTTGTCTGAGCACTGAGGACTGAGGCTTTGGGGTTTCTGGTAATGTCCAGTTGAGGTTTACAGAATACCACACGCAGTCTATCAGCCTGACAATGTCTTGTGCTATGTTTTCTAGTCTCCTACCCCATGCCTCATGGGTGCAGAGGGATGCTCTTTTGAAAGGATGCTTGAAGCTGCCCATGAACCCCAATGTTTCCCCAAGGCCAGGTGGTCACTTGTTCCTTGACACGCTACACCATGGTCTTGGCCAGAGCAGAGGCTGCTCTATAACTCTGAGAAGATGTAGGAAACCTCGTGGCCATTAAATTCTCAGGTGGGTAGTGGGCTCAGCGGTGGTTGGAAACAAGTAAGGAGCTGCTGGTCACCGCGGAGCATTAAAGCTTTGAGGGAGGCCAGGTGCTAGCAACGTTCCTCACCAGGGTGAATGTCCTGCCCTCCCTGCTTCTGTTTCCCAGCTGTGCATATTTCTTTGCCTGTAAAGAGGGTTGTTGTTACCTTCTCCCTCACAGGTTAGCATTAAATTGCTGAACCACAACAGCTGGTACAGAGCAATTGTTCAAGGCATCACTAGTGCCTTGTTTCAAGAATTGCAGAGCTGCAAGCGGGCCTGATGTCCTGGAGTTAGTCCATGAGATACCACAGCTGGCCTGTAGAGAGATAGCAGAGATCTGTGCAAGGGTCCCCAGTTTTCTTTGATCTCCTTCTGTTCTCCCAGGAGATCTGAGTTCCAGTGTGTACAAAGCACTTATCGGCCATCCATGGATAATCCATGGCTCCTGACCCTCACGCCTTTGCTGCCAGAGGAGATATGGGCATCCCAGAGACCCATGGCCACACCCAGAGTAAAAACCACATGAGCTTTGCTTCTTTCTCCTTTTTCATTCTTTGTGAGGTCACTAAGTGTGGCTTATTGATCTTTTCCTTGAATTAATCTTTCCAAGGACAATATTTAAATAATAATCCTAAATTTACAATGACAAGTAATAAAACTAATTGAGGGTACTAAGGAAGCCCTTTATTAGCCACAAAGACATTATGGGTAAATTCTAAGATAGGAAAATAATGAAAGATCAATATTGTTAGTGGACAAAACTCAATGTGACTATATAAATCAACAGGGACTTACTTGAAAGTAGAATATTTTACACTTGTAAGGTGAATTAATCTAAGTGTCAATAAGGAAAAACAATTACAAAATGGAAGCTAACTGAATATTCCCACAGGGTATGTGAGCAAAGACCTTGAGGGATATCTTTCCTGGTGCAATGGCAAATGTTTGCGGATTGGCCCCCAGACTAGAGAACCAAGGGTAAGTGGGCTTAATAGACTAATCATTGCAGATACAACATAAACTCAGGACTCTGCAGAACCAGCAGCTCCCAGGGTTAAATCACTACAGAAGCACTACAGAAAAAGAAGAGGGTAGAGTGATCGCCAGTTTAAAGAAGAGGAGGACCTAGAGCAGCAGGAAAGAGAAAGGTTCAGGAGGAAGAGGGAGGGGCAGTTGAGAAGGAAGGAGGGAGAACTTAAGGACACCAGAATCTTTTCATTAGTAACAGTCCTGGCTGACTCAGCCACCCTACAGAGGCCTCAGCCCCTTTCAGATGACTTCGGAAGGGTCCTTTTAAATTAAAGAAGTGTTTATGCACTAACCATGGGTCACGGCCACAACAGGAATCTGGCAAAATGGTTTTGGGGAACTGAACAACCAACTGACAAATATTTGGATCATGGTTTATTATTTTATTAACAGCAAACGCCAAATGGATTGATACAAAAACCTATTAAAAAATGTCCTGTATGAAGAGGGCAGAATAGACAATTATCAGAGTTACAATTAAAAATCCTCTTCTCATTAGGAGGAGGTTTATAGGAAAACAGACTCCTCACTATCCTTGTGGTGTTTGCCTCAGCCAAGTCCTGCCAAAGTCTGCCAGAGGCCACTTAGTCAAATAGCCATCCATACATCCCAAAGTAAGATGCAGATGCTGCTATCAAGTCACAGGAACCCCCACTTAGTTCCAGATTTCTGGTGAAACAGGATTTCAATCTCTTCAGGGTTTCAACCAGGGCTCCTTATTTTCTCTGCAAAGGTTGAAGTGCTGCCATCCTTGATAAGCTGAAAAGAGGTGCATTTATTGATTTCAGGAGTGTGCTGAACCCTTCTGAGCTCATGCATAATAAACATCCCGGTTTTTTTCAAACAAACTTACAAGTTGTTGTGATTGTAGCTAAATATAGTATGAAGCACACCATTGTAAAGCAACAATGGAAAGAGTAGGCAATGGCAGGTCTGAAAAGGGAAGTATGATTCCTACCCGCTTAGAGTGAGAGACGAAAATGGGGGCAACTTCCCACCCCCACCCGGGGTAGCCCAACCTTGTGGCCAGCCCATGTCTTACTGGGTGCTCTGGAGTTGCTTCTGAGCAGCAGCTTTGCCATTGGCAGCTCTGTTGGGACAGGTGTGCCCACATCTGAGCACTGATTTGAAATCTTACACAAAATGTCACTCACTGAGGATAATTAGTTGTATGCCTATATTCAATGTAGACTTTTAAAAATATTTTTGTTTTAAACTTATTTTGCCGGGCGTGGTGGCGCACGCCTTTAATCCCAGCACTCGGGAGGCTGAGGTAGGTGGAGCGTTGTGAGTTCGAGGCCGGCTTGGGCTACAACGCGGCGCAAGGCCGACCTGAGCTACATAGTGCGACCCTGCCTCAAAAAACCAGGGCCGGGAGTTTGGCTCAGTGGCTTAAGCGCCTGCCCTGGCAGGCGTGAGGTTGTGAGTTCAATCCCCGGTGCCGCAAAAAAAAAAAAAAAAAAAAAAAAAACTTATTTTTATTCTGTCAAAATTAATGCATCTTCTACATGTCATGTATTTTTTCCTAAAAATAAAATGCAATCCGCAAACACACCTGCTTCATCTCAAGGGTGCCTGTGTGGAGTTGAGAGGGGACAGGTGTAGTCATCCCCTCCTATTTTCTTGATGAAAGTATTTGGACACTGAGAGGTATTTTGTTCAATGTCAGAAGAGAAAGTCAATAATGAATGTGGGATTGTACAAAAGCATTTGGACTCAGTTCAGGACACTTTCAGATGCTTGCTAGCCTCACCCTCTGTCCTTGATTGAAGGTAAGAGGATACAGGTATTTATAAACAACTTCATTGGAGGTAAACTCAGAAGTCTGGGGTAATTGTCTTCACCCATTTCTTGAAGTAATTCTCATTCTCAAGAAATTTCCAGACCTCACTTCCCTGTGGTGTTTATAGCAACCTTGTAGTTCAGATGCAGCAGAGACAATTTATTTGCTTCCTCTAAGGAAACAAAGCCACTCAACTAGCTGAGGAGTGGCAGAGAATCACTGCCAACATGCAAGATAACACCACACTCACAGCATACATCTCAGATAAGTTGACGGACTGGAGAGTGGGTGGTGATGCCATGAGATGCTGAGTCCTGTTTTGTGATCAGAGCTTTTCAGAGGTGTCACTTGTGGCTCTGTCCACTCAGCACACCTGGAAAAGAAAATTTCTCTGCATTGCTTGGAATGCATCTGTACAAGGGTATTCTATCCAGCACAGTTCCCCATGCTTTCAGAGCATTAAAAGTGACCTAAACGTGTAATTTACTAAGGGATTAATTAGAAACATTATTGTACATCGGTACTACAGGAAACTTTGCTGCCACAAGGAAGATGATATTGCTGTTCTCACTGACATATAAAGACAGTCTCTATGTGTTTTTGAAACTTCAGAGGTGACACAATGGGGTGGATTGTTCTTCATTTCCTTCATGTGGGCATGCAGGGCCTTATGGTAAGTGAGCTCACATTCCCTCCCATGGGTACGGGAGTTAGGTATGCAAATTGCTTTGGCTAATGACTATAAAAAAATGTAACTCAACTCCACAAGGAATGTAAGCACTATGTACTACAAATATATACTAATAAAAAAAAGGAAAGAAAAGAAAAGGAAAAAGAAAAGAAAAGAGACATGTGCAAAGGCAAGGCCTCACCTTGGTTCTGGTGGCCTGCCACAAGATGAGAGAACCAGAATGGGAATGTAGAATAAACATGAACAGGGTTGCAAGTGCAGCTTCCCTGAGGGGTCATTTTGGTCAGTGGAGTTACAGAAGACATGCAGAGCCATGAGCAAGGGAATAAAGCCATTATTATAAGCCACTTATGTTTTGAGGGAGTTCACTATGCAACTTCATTGTAGCAATTGCTAGCATACGCAGGGGATTACAAAACAGCATGCTTCTGTGTTTATAAGTAAGCTGCTGCTGCTGCTGCTGCTGCTGTGTGTGTGTGTGTGTGTGTGTGTGTGTGTGTGTGTGTGTGAATGATTCTCTGTATGTAATTGTGGAATGATAAACAAAAGGAAGAGTATTTCTCTTTTGGTGGTAGAATTATGAAGTACTTCAATTTGCTTTTTTTTGGAGCTCTCCCACATTTAGAAACATCTAATTTGAATACACATTTGTGTTTTGTTTTGTTTTGTTTTGTTTGAGACAGGATCTCGTTATATAGTTCAGGCTAGTCTTGAACTCACTATGTAACCCATGCTTGCCTTGAATGCATAACAATCCTCCTGTCTCAGCCTCCTAAATGCTATAGGATTATAGGTGTGTACTGCCATGCCCAGCTACACATTTGTTTTCAAAGAACACATTTCTTGGTAAGATGTGTCTGGAATCCTAACATTACAATTTAAAATCTCCATCAAGAGAAAAGCTGGTATAGTCTCTAGGTAGTGTTGTGTCCATATCTATTTTCCTTTTCTATAACATAGCACATGGAAGTATCTGGTAAGTATTTACTGAATTGAATCAAAGGCTATTCAGGTATTGTCACCCAGTTTCCACTCTCTGAATACAATGTTCGAAAATTATCCGGTTGAAAGATTTTTATGTAAAATTCACATATCATGTTAGCCGTTTACAATTCCCCAAAGGCTCAATTCACAAACATTGATGGAGTCTCTAAAATGCAAGAATAATATGTATTTCTTATCCCAAGGGATGGGGACAACTCTGCCTTCCTTGCTTATTGGTTTCTTTTCATTGGCTTGATCTGGTGATGGGAATCTGTACTCACTCAATCATGAGGTCCTTGGCTACAGTAGCATTAGTCTGTAGAAACAGAAGCAGGTGGGGTTTTCCCACCTATCCAGTGAGACTGTGGTGTGGGCAGGAAGGGGCTGAGACCTGTGACTGAGCAAAAGCATTCCTAGCCATGACTGCAAAAACTCTTGTGCGTGCTAGTCTATTGGGTTGGTCTTTGTTGTAGTAAGGGGTTGCAAGGAGAACAATTACATGCAGGACACATAATTCATAGTATTATTTATAATGGTCACCCAAGGAGTTAAATACAAAGAAAGTGCAGGAAATCTGTTCACAACACTAGAGACCTAGAAAATCTAGCCAGGGGCCTGGATTCCATGGCAATAACCTGCAGGAGTTCAGTTCAAAACCTAGAGCCCACGACAATGACCCATGCAAGTCTTCCCACAGATCTGCACTAGGAAGGTGCAAAGGTCAGCAGTGGAAGCTAGAAAGTCTATGTCAGTGGGGTGAAGGATCTGTGCCAGGTGACTGAGGGTTCTGTACTGGAGTGAAGAAACGATACTCATAATAACAATGAGGTATCCCCTGAAAAGTACCACAGTCATCCTCAGCAATAATGAGGCCCCGAGCTCCTCCGGTGATGAAAGCAGCTCAGTACGTATCAGGAAGCCAGCATGACAAACTTCTCCTGGAGATTAAACAGCACACATCTTCCCCTCCAGAGCCAGGAAGCAATGCACAAAGTAAGGACCAAAGCTCCCCCAAAGTGAGCCACAGCCATTCTTAGAAACAAGGTCCCAAGCTCCTCTGATGATAACAGCTGAGTTCAGATCAGGGGAGTCAGCATGACAAGCTTCTCCGGGAGAACCAATGGCTCCAAACAACAACACTTAGGAGAGCCCACAACACTATTCTTCTTCTCCAGGTCTCCTTTTTATGTTGGCAACAGTCCTCAGGAGGGCCATCCATGCTCAGTACCATACTGATTCAGTTTGGTTGGTGTTTAAGCTGACCACCAGCTACCAATCCACTACAGTCTGTGATGGATATTCTCTTGTATGTAAAATAGCAAACAGAGCTTTAAGAATTAATAAATGTGACTGAGAAATATAAAATATGCAATTGTTTCCATTTCTTCTAGGCAAGCTCCATGTTTTCATCTGTTCTATTTTGTGAGCATACTTTTCCTACATGGAGATGACATACTAAGAAATTTGCCACTCTAGTCTTTGTAAGGATGTAAGTCTCTGCAATGTAAATATGCTGATATGGTTTAGATCGAGAATGTCTTTCAAAAGTCTCATGTGTTCAAAGGCTTATGGAAGATTATTGGATCATGGAGGTGCTATACTCATCAGTGGATGCATCCCTTATTGAGAACAATAGCTGAATTTGCTGCTGGGAGGTGGGGCCTGGTTGGAAGTGGTGCTCGAAAAGTCATGCTCCCAGGGAACACCCTGCTCTTCCCTTCACTATTTGTTTTTTGGCCACCATGATATGAGCAGCTTTCTTCTGTGGTAAGACCCTTCATCATGCCATTTCTGTCTTTGATATTATCAACCATGGACTGAAACCTCTGAAAATTTGAACCAAAATAAACTTCCCCTCTATGTTACAGGTGTGGGATATTGGGTCCCAATGATGGGAAAGTGACTAAGCTATAACTATAGACCTTTGGAGGAATTCTATAAAAATACATGGATTCCCATTGTCAAGAGATTGAAGAAGGTTTTATGGTTATTGTGGTTTATATCTAAAATATACCCCCAAATCTCATTAATAGGTGGGTTCTGGTTGGAGGGAGTGGTTCACTGGGGGCTTGATTTTGGAGGCTTTCTGGCTGGTATAAGATTAATTGTTTTTCTCTGCAGTGACCCTCTGCCATGCCATCTCTGCCTTGAAACTCTGTGGCTTTAGACTAAACCCATTGGGAACCTCTCCTTCTTTAAGTTTTGAATGTCAGGTATTTTGTTGCAGTCATGGAAAAGTGATGAAAACTGATTTTATACCAAGAGTGGGTTGTTGATATGCCTGCACCTGACTTTATTGTCTAGAAACCTTTGAAACTAGTTTGTGGAAGGAGTTTAGAAAGGTTTGGTAATGTCAGCTAGAGAAGGCTTACAATGCTGTAAGGCAGATTTGATGGAAAATTCTGATGGGAGATCAAAAGACCAGGCTTTTGATAGGAATGTGGACCACAAGTGCTAGGCTCATGAGATTTCAGTTGAGAACAAGGACTTTATCAGACACTGATCTAGTAGCAATATGCACTTCGTTCTGGCAGATAATTTGTCTAAGTTTTTTCTCTTTCTTAAGACTTTGTATGAAGCTGAATTTAAAGGTGTGGACTAACTAATATGGGGTAGGAAACATCAATGTTCAGACTGGAGGATAGGAGATTTTGTCTACTTTTAGCAAGATTTATAATAAGAATCAGGAGCAAAAAGGGAAGCTTAGTGATGTGAAAATTGTGCAACTTGGTGAGAAAGGAAGTGGCTGTAAAATTGAGGCCAAGGAGAGCATGGTTGATGGAGATGTTAGCATTAGAAGGTTAGCATTTCCATCAGAACAAAAGGAAGGTGGTCTTGACAGCATCTCAGCATCTCAGATCCCATTCTTTGTAGGCTCAATGAGGTAAAAGGGTAAACAACTTAGAGAAGAGAGCCCCAGGGAGCCCAGGTCATTCAAGGACACCTAGGAAAGTGTTTCCCAGAGTTCCTCTACTGCTGCCATAGTCTCAGAGGGCCCAGTCACTGCTCTCAGTGGTGGCAAACCTTGGCATCGTTGACTTGGTGGTGCTTTTTCAGGTATGCAGAATGCTAGAGTTAAGGGGCCATTAAGGCTTCCACTCAGATATCAAAGGGAGAACTTTGAGCCTGGTAGTGTGCCCCTAAGAGTACAATGTGTGAAAATATGAAAGTCAAGTTGAAGATACTTGGTACCCCAGGAAGTTGAAGATGCCAGGTATGTGGGACATCTGCTGAGGAGAACTGTAGGCAATGATTGAAGCTGGTCTAAGAGAGAAGCCACGTCAGCTGCAACCAGCAAGGTCACAGGAGTGGGCTTCCCAGGCTCTTTGGAGCTCACATCTCACCCCCACATGGTCCAGGTGCTGGACATAGAGCTACAATGTTTGCCCTGCTCTGTTTTGGTCTTGCTTTGGTTTGATTCCTTTCTATCTCCCAACCTCCATTCCTCCATTTTAGATTGAGAATGTTTACCTTGCATGTTGGAAGTATTTATATACTCAAAGCTAAGAATTTGTCTTTAGTCTCAGTGGCAATTTTGGAGTTGGACTTCTCAGCAATGTTGGAAGTGTTAAGTCTTTGGTGACTCTGAGAGATGGGCTAAATGAATTTTTCATAATGAGATGGACATGAAACTTTTCAGGGGTCAAGGGAGGGATTTTATTGCTTAAATCTAAAATGTACTCCAACAGTCTGAAATGCTTGAAGGAGGAGCTTGGTCACAGGGGGAAGTCACTGCGGGGTCAATCCCTTTAGATAATGTGTCTGCCTCCCCAGCTCCTCCTTTTTGCTCTTTCTTTCCTCGCTGCCATGGGATGTTTTTCTATTTACACTGCCTCTCTGCCATGCCATTCCTGCCTTAGAGCCAGCTGACTTTGGACTGCACCCACTGGAAACTGAGCCAAAGAAAGTACTTCTCCTTTAAGTTGCAGGTGTTGGGTATTTTGTCCTAGTGACAGGAAAGTGATGAATATGATGATTGTTGAAGCAAACTGACTAGGCTGTGTTCCCATGAGGATGTGGCTTTAAGCTTTTGGCACACTCCAGGGGTTCCTGGCATCTTTTCATTGCACCCTGGGCAGGAGTTTGTACATGTGAACTGCTAATAGTGTGTTTTGAAAAGCAAAATCTCAGTGCATTCTGATTTGACTTGAGCAGACCCTGAGCAGCTGCATGGGCAGAAAAGACCAAGCTTTGGGGAAAAATAAAATAAGGTGTGTGTTCACATGGACTTAACCTATAGATAAACCCCCTTCCTACCTGCGATGCACAGGAGATACAGAAATGCTCACAGAATCATGAGTAACAAACTTTTAGAAAATGAATGCAATACAGACTACTTGTTTTGTTACCTCATTATATATTATTATCTGACTCCTTATAAAGCTTATTAAAATTCATCTAGCCATGCACTCGTGAAAGCTTGTATTCATTTTTTAAATCTAAGTTCTAGAGAAATTTTTCTGTCCAGAGTGCCAAATTCCAGTCACGGTTCACAGACCATAGTCATGACCTTGGTTTTGGGTCTGGACTGACTTGTTGCCTGTCTTTGGCTGCCCTCGGTCCTGAGCAAACAGGGGTCTGCGAAGCAGCCATTGATTGAAGGCCTCCTGTAAGTAATCATTTGCTTGGTCTCATGAAGGCTGTGACTTTGTCCAGAATTATTAATACAGTCTATTGGAAACAGGTTGGCCCATTGCTTTGGGTCACTGAATAGCACAGCAGCAGTAGCAGATTCCCATGCAAGCTAAGTTTAATTTCCAGTCAGCCAGTCAACATGACTGTTCACATCTCAGTCAAGGAGGTCAATTCAGCAGCCAAACATAAACAAGGTCTCCTTTTACGCTGACCTCTCAAAGGATTGATTAAATTAGCTTCCACTTTAGGCAAAACAGCCCTTGACTCCAAGTGTCTTTTGGTCTGCTGGCACTGACTAGAGTAAGGAGATAATTGCACACTTGATGTTGCAGCTTCACTCCAGGCAGTGGGGGAGACATCTTCACTCTCAGTTTTTTGGATTCCAAAGCTGTGTTCACCTGGGACCAAGGATAGAAACCCAATTTTTTTTTCTGCACGTGATCTTTGCTTGCTCTCTTTCCTCACTCTGGGCTGAGACTGGCTCACAGAAACAGCATTAACACAGGCCTTGCCCAGCAGGTGGAATGGTTTCTAGATTGCACAAATTATGTTGTATTTTTAGCACATTCCAGAGCGGTTATTTTTTTCTTAGCAAAATCAGTAAGGAGCATAAAATTATTAATGTAAGACATGAAAAATCTAAATAATAGGCAACTTTATAATCCCCAAACAGAATTTCCTCTGGCACTGGATGGACAGAATTTTATACAATACATGTGTGAGTTCTGGACTGAGTCCCACAGGCTTACCTTGTGGATTAGGTAATTTCTACCAGTTAGATGTTTCACACACATCTACCAAGACACGGCCCTGGCTAAATTCTTCTTGTCCCTAGAGGGCTGCAACCACTAAGAAGACCAGGTGGTGTGGAGTATGGCTCTCCGTGGAGTGAGGTTTTCTGTGTGCCAGTTTGGTAGGATTCTTATCTCTCTTTAGACAATGATGTTTCAGAGGGAGCTAGTTATCTGGAGTCATACAGAGGATCAAAATCCCAGATTTAATAAGTTCATACTAGGTGAATTTAAGATTCAACTAACTTTATTTGGCTATTTAAATTTTTATAAGGATAAGAGATTGTAGTGTCAGACCAGTGCCCTGGAATTGAGGAAGTGTGGGTCTACTTGGCTAGCAATTAATTTTGAGTGGAAAAGAAACTAGATTTGCTACAATGAATCAGGTATGTTTTTGAAGGCCATATGTACATGGGAGTGCTACACAGTCAAAAAAGTATTAGTGAGTAAGAAAATATTTTAATTTCCTTTTAAGTATAGACTTTAAGTAAGTTTCTTGAGCTAATTTACAAAAGTGGGAAACAGATAGATGCTGCAAGCCCTGCACGAGTCCATAACCTCTTGCTCTGTTCTGCAAAAAGCAGGCAGATGCTGCAAGGAAAGCTGTCCTGAGTGTGTAGCACTCCCATGTATAAATGGCCTTTGAGTCATGCACAACAGGGATACTAGGGTAGTCAGGTTTAGCTTGCATCTTACTTTCATTGCTGCCCATGACGTCAAGTCCTTCTGACCAGCCAATGAGACTACCAGGATTGATGGACATATAGCAGGTAGGCCATGTGCTGGATGGTGAATCCAGGATTCCTTTAGGTGTAGTGGACCCTTTCTTCTGTTTTTCCTAGGCCTAGGGACTGGGGTTGGGTACTTGTGTGTTATGGCTTGTATCTAGATGTCCCTCCAAAGCTTCATGTGCTCATAGGTGGTGCGGTTTAGAGGTAGCTGGATCTAGGGTGTATTAATGTGAATTAAGGGGATGTGACATCTGGTTTAGTCTGCTAGTTGGATTAGCATTGTTCTGAGTGTAGCTGAATGAATTTACTAAAGGGGGAAGACCCCCCCCCCGCCCCGGGTATGAATGGTACCCATAAATAGGCTTGTAGCCTGGATGGAACATAAAGGGACAAAAAGAAGTCTGTCTTGCTGCTTGCTGCCTCCTACCTGCTCTGCCAAGGACTGTTTCTCTTCTACTGAGCCACTCTGCCTTGGAGTCAGTCAACTATGGACTGAAACCTCTATAAATTGGGAGCCAAAATAATCTTCTCTTCCTTAACTTGTGGTTGTTGGTTACTTTGTTCTGGTACAGAAAGAAGTAACTAAGACACTGGGACACTGATCTGGACAAAATGTTTAAACTGTGTAGGAAGAAGTATGACACATTAGGTCAGTATGCCCTAGGCAGCAAAGAATTAGGGTTCTGGAACTCTGTGTAGCTAAAATGAACCTTCTGCATTTTCATCTCTGTATGGGTTTTCTAGGATATTGTCTGCTTGGTAAACACTGTTAGGAGTCCCATGAAATCACCACCCATTCTAGCCAGAAACAAGACCAATGATCTGAGAATCCACTGGAAAACACTATGGCCTTGAGTTTCATCACCCATTTCAGGGATGGGAAGTGATAGATGCCAGGAGAGATGCTGGCTGCAAAACTCTTCCCCTCTTGGGATAATAAATTTCTGCAACATTCACACCAAATACCTTCTAGTTTCCACAGTGTGAAGGGGTGCACTGAGTGTTCCATCTGGCCAGTACAACATAGCTGTGCAGATATCAGGTTTTGGTGTTAGTCATTTCTATAAATATTATACAGGACCCTCACAGTTCTTTACAAAAGAAGTTATTTTATAAATAATTTTTCCAAAACCCAGGTAGAGTCTCCAATGAAACTAAATTTCTTTAGTGCATAAGTCCATTAAAATATTTATTTGTGTTCTTAAAGTAAAAGTTCCCTGTAGTCTGAGATAAAAAAAACTCAGTGATAGAAAGTGGGCTGTGAAATTGGGGACACACTGGGGAACCCCATAATATTGACTTGAGTTGTTGAGTGTGTGGCTTTCCATTTCCTTTTCAGGTATTTGAACAATATATAGTATTTGGACTGCCAGTTGGTCATGAGGCATACTGTTCTGTCTCCCAGACCTACACCCCTTTGGTGATACAATGTGTTTGGATGAGATACCAGAATCTTCGCAAATAGGCTTAAGCAGAGAGCCAGCCAAGTTGTGGCAAAGCTCTGTGTTAACAAGAGTCTGACTTCGTGAAGTATGAGCTACATGCCATGAATCTCATAGTCCAAAAAAATAGTTAAATATGCTCATCTGTACAGATTTCACATCTCCTACCTAATAAAAGTATGTATGCACTTTTCAAGTGCTTCCTCTGTATATTTCCCAAGTTTCCTTGGACCATGGATCCTTGGTGAAAGTAGCTCAGTCCAGGTGAGATTAGTGAGGTGAGGAGTGGGTTTGTCTGTATGTGTTTCAACACCATGCAGTGGAGTAGTCTTTTGGCACTACTCACTAAGAACTGCCCAAGGAAGTGTGGTGGATGAAGTCAGTTGAAGGAATATTAATGCTTTAAAGGCTGGGAGATGACTCTCTCCTGTATCATATTGTTACTGTGAGGAGAACCTTGTGTTACAAGGAAAACATTGCCCAGGTGTGTGGGTAGGTAGCACACCTGTAGTAAGAGAAACTACAGGTGTGTTAAAAGTAAAATAGTCCCGAAACTTTCAAATACTATATATTTTAAATATTAATATCTATTAAAATGTTACTAATTGTTTAAAAATAAAGTATGTTTAACAAGTTCGATGGAAGTGACTTAATATAACTAAGTATTACTTGGGGAGCAGTGTTAACATTTTATATAATGATTTCCTTACTTTGTTAGGAGCAACTTCCTTCTCTCCTTTCTCCTTTCCTCCTTTCTTTCTCACTCCCTCCCTCCCTCTCTCTTCCTTTCCTTCCTTCCTTCCTTCCTTCCTTCCTTCCTTCCTTCCTTCCTTCCTTCTTTCCTTCCTTCCTTCTTTCTTTCTGGATTATGGACATCTCTCCTATACCATAAGCCTTGGCTGAATGGTTATGAGTCTCTTAGCTTTGTAAATAGTTGTTTGTGGCCTCAGGCCTATTTCCTGGTGCTCATGCCCTTGTGTTACCACCACTCTTAAGTGCCAATAGCTTCTAACCTAGAGCTCAATGGGGGTTCTGAAAGTGACTTATGTGACTGCCACAATAATATGCTGGCTCATTGGCCATGAGGCATGGTGAGAGTAGACAAGCACAGGATAAGCTGGCAACTGGCTGGGAACATTGGCGTCTTGTTATATTTGGCTCTACTATGCAGTGTAACAAGGTGCATAGAGGAAAATTTGTCACTGAGGAAAGATAAGACTCTCATAGAGCCATTCAGCAAAGCCCAGCTCATCCTAGCCCCTTTGTGACAGCTTCTGCCTTCATGATCAGCCTGACCTTAGGGAGAAGGACTGTAGCCTTCTTGATCATTTTCCAACATCAAGACTGCCTGCACAGCAGGCTCGTTTTTATGTTCCACTGGTTTGAGGGCATGGAAATATGAAATTGCACTCTTTATATCCTCTCTGAAGCTGATTTTTGTGAGGAACTTTTGCTGATATTTATTTTCTCTGCATAGAGCTTGAGAGTCCAGTGACTCCTGGACTGCAGGCTACCATCCTACCCTTCTATACCTTGGTCTGACCTCTAAGGAATTTACTAACTGTGGGCTTGAAGGCATTCTCACTGCAGCTTCCAGTGCCAGCATCAAGGTTTTAAACATGCCACCCTAGTAATGAATATTTACCAAGCAGAAGGTCCACAATCTTTTCATTTTGGCAGCTTAAGAAAGAACAGATGGGTATTGGCCCTGGGCTGCTTGCCTGGGCAGTGATGGAGATGCCAAGAGTGTGGAACTTGGCTGTGATCACCTGGCATTATGGGGACAAAGGGACAGGGTCAGCCTGCAAACACTGGCTTGTGTGATTGGGGTCATAGAAACCAATATTTGTTCAAGCCACTTGC
This sequence comes from Dasyprocta punctata, assembly GCA_004363535.1. NCBI lineage: Eukaryota > Metazoa > Chordata > Mammalia > Rodentia > Dasyproctidae > Dasyprocta > Dasyprocta punctata. The sequence continues at coordinate 24,642 of RJWM01007018.1, read as the reverse complement.
TTAGCAGCAACTGCTGGCTGGCATGTGCAGCCCTGGAAGATCTGAGTGAATGCAATGATGTCTGCCAACAGGGCATAGCATGTCACTGAACAGGGCATAGCACATGTGGAAGGGTCACATCAAAGCACACTCAGGTCACTGTATCACAGTCATGCTTTCCCTAGCAAGTTCCCTTCTGCTCAGGGTCTAAGATGTGTGACTCATGTGATAGAATGACAAGGTCCCCAGAAAACCTCAGTTGGCCCTCAACCTCAAGGAAGGGAACTCTGTCCCCACAGTCTAGCATCACCTTTCACTAGCTACTCTCTTGGGAGTGGATGAAGGAGCCTATGGTATAGCTGTAAAATAACCACCGCTTTGTCTGTAATCAGACAGTCCAATTATCCACAGACTCCTAGTGATGGAGAGAAGTTGAGTCAGGAAGCCAGATCTCCAAAACGTACTTTCTAGCAAGAAGTCTTCAAGCATGCCTATATTTCACTTTAAAGGTTTTTAGTTTGGTGGACCATGTTGTGAGAGAGGCAACGGCTATACTGGTTCCTAGCAAACAGTGCAGGGATGTACTTAGGAGAGGTGTTCTGATTTAATGTGACAGCCACAGTCCAAGTCAACATTTAAAAAGGAACAACACAGACCAACGTCCCTTTCAATGGGAAGGATGGACTGTGCAGGTGACCAAGCCCCACAGAAGATGCCCTTCAGTTGGTGCTATGAAGCAGAGTTACCAAGCTAGGATTAGCTTTTCCAATTATACTTGTTCTGTCAACCTCTTAAATTCAGCACAGATTGGATCCCTGGGATTTTCATGACCTGAGAGGAGTGACAGGGATGTAGGCATGGGTGTCCTGGTGGACTGACCGGCCTGGGATGGGTACATTTCAAAGCAAATAGTTCAAATGGAAGGGACAGATAGAGGGCTACTACCTTCCTTTAGAGTAAAATCCTCTCAGATCTGACATTCCCACATGTTCTTAAGATCATCCTTTCAAAGATCTCCCAGAGATGTCACCTCCTGGGAAGGTTTTCAGTGTGACATTCATAGACAACAAGTATCCATTAATAGCTGTTTCCACATTAGCTATGGAGATAATCTCTGGTCCCTTGACAACTGCTCAGAAGGTGTGCTCTTTACACAGCAGACTGGCAGGAGGGACTCTTGCTGGGCCTACATGGGAGGTCCCCACTTACAGATCAGAGCTCCTTTTGTTCATGGTGGAGAGGATGTGGTGATAGTGGAATGACTTGCGAGCAGCATTTTAGGTCGCTATGGTTGCCTGAAAGACATTGCATTTGGTTCAGCCGTCTGCTCCAGTAGCTGTCAGAAGTTGGGCTGTGTGTGTCAGATGCTACCTTGCAGGCTGGCTGTTGGTATGAGACTCTGACTGAGAGACTGAATAACAGATATTTGTTGAGAATTATGGAACAGGGTCCTCTTAATATTCCAGAAGAAATGGAATGTTTTAAGTATTATTCATGAACACTTAGCTTATTGTTCTACCTCTTCCACCTGGAACCACCTTCTTCTTGCCAGCAGTGCCATAGTTACTGACTCTTTCAGTGGATTCTTTTAATCCTGGTTACCTGATATGGTTTAGATCTAGGGTGTCATCCAAAAGCTTTATGTGTTTGGAAAGTGCTTGGAAAATATGGTGTTGTACTCACTAGTGAATTCATCCACTGAATTCAGTAACTGAGTATGCTATTAGGAAGTGGAGTTGGGAAATAGTAGGTCACTGAGGGTATGACCAGGAAAGATGTATCAACCTTCCCAGATCCTTCCCTCTTTTCTTCTTGGAAGCTATGATGTGAGAAGCTTTCTTCCACTGAGCCCTTTCATGATGCTGTTTTTCCCTTTGAACTGGTTGAGGCATGAACTATATCTCTAAAACTGTGAGTCAAATAAACTTATCCTCTTTTAAGTTATGAGAGTTGAGTGTTGTGCTTCAGCAATGAGAAAAATGACTAAGACAGATTTTGGTGAAAAAAGTTGGGTTTGTTCCCTGTAGCTATACCTGACCAGGTGACTCAGAAGTTTATGAGACTGGTGTGTGAGAGGCGTTTGGAAAGTGTTGCAGTGCAGGCTAGAGATGTCCTAGAATGCTGTAAGCAGAGTTTGATGAGAGATTCTTGTCAGAGCCCAAAAAAACCGAATGCCAAAAAAAAAAATGCAGACATTAAAGGGCAGGCTCTTGAGGTTTCAGTTGGAAACAACTTTATTGGCAGCTGAACTCCAGACCATATGTGTTATGTTTCAGCAGAAAACTTATCTACATTTTGCGCATATCCTGGACTTTTTGGGGAGACTGAGATTAAGGACAATAGACTAATTAATCTTGTGGAGAAAAATTTCAAGGTAGCCCAACAGTCAGGCTGTGGCATGACTACTCCTGGCTGCTTTCAGCCAGAATTATAGTGAGAATTAGGGCAAAAATCCTGTTAGAAAAATTTGGAGATTTTCCAGAAGGAAATAGTCTGTGATGTTGGAGCAAAGGAACATATGGTTACTGAAAATAGTAGCATTAAAAAGAAGTCAAGTGCTTGATTCAGGCATTTCATATACTAAAAAGAAGTCAAGTACTTTGCATCATCAGGGCAATATGAAAGACACCTTGAAGCCATCTCAGGAATCAGTAGACCTCACTCTTCAAAGGCTCAAAATTGTGGAACTGTAAAGTTTTCCTTTGAGAAGAGAACCCGTAGGTCCCTTGCTCAGTTGGTTCCCCAGGATTCATTTCACAGTGATCAGTCATCAAGGCACTTGGAGGACTCTGCAGTGACGATCCAAGGGGTCTTAGCTACTGTTTAAGATAGCAGCAGACCTTGGCATCATCTACAAGGTGCTGTTTTTTCAGGCATGTAGAATGCAAGAGTCATAATGTCCTGGTGACTTCCACCCAGATTTTAGGAGAATCCCTGGGAGGCCAGTAGTGTGACTCTGAAAGGGCAGTGGATGAATCTGTGAGAATGAAGCCAAAAGTGCGGTGGAAACCCCAGTAAGTTTGAGATTCCAGAAATATGGATTATATGCTAAAAGTAACAGACAGTGAGCAAAGAAAGGGCATGTGGATTGCAAGTGGCAATGCCATAGGAACAGGGTCGCTCAGATCTTTTGAAGCTCAAATCTTGCCACAATGTACCCCTGGTGCTGGACACAGAATTACAAGATTGAGCATTTTCCCTGCTGGGTTTTGATCTTTTTTGGTGACATTCCTTTCCATCCCCCTACTCTCTTTTGAAATGGAATATTTTCCCTGCACCATCATATGTTAAGAATAATTAACTTTCTTTTTAATTTTTCCAGGGATTCACAGTAAGAGTCTGCCTTGAGTCTCAGAAGAGACTTTGGGTTTGGACTTCTCAGCAATGCTGTAACTGTTAAAACTTTGGTGACTCTTAAAGATAGATTAAATATATTTGCATAAGGAGATAGACACGAGTCTTTGGGGAATCAGGGTGGAATATTATGGTTCACACCTGGGGTGCCTCTAAAATTTCATGTGTTTGGAAGTTGATTGGGTCATGGTGGTGCTATATTCATCAATGGATTCTTGCAATAATGAGTTCAGTAATTGACTGTAGTGTTAGGAAGTGAGGCTGGGAAGGGGTGGTATGACCCGGAAGAGTGTATCTTCCTCCCTGGCTCCTCACTGCCTTTTATCCCAGGCCCTCCCACCATATTGTTTTACCCTTGGAGCTGGCTTACCATGCATGAATGGAGACCTCTGAAATTGTGAACCAAAATAAACCTCTCTTCCTTTATGTTGAGGGTATCAATTAATGTATCTCAGTGACAAGAAAAGTGACTAAGATACCACCTGACTGATCTCTCTGGAGATAATAGTTGACCACTTCATCTTTTATAAAATTATGAATTATAAAATATTCTTTTTCAGTTACTTGGGAAAGTTGAGGCCAGCCTAGATAACACAGTGAGAGTTGTACAGATTTAGTTTCACAAAAAACTGAAAAGGGTTGGAGACATAGGTTAGTGATAGAGCACTGGTGTAGCATTTGAGAAGCCCTGAGTTTAATTCCCAGGACCACAACAAACTAAACTACTTCTTTTTCTGATGAATTTCCTCATTGAAGAAAGACACATGGATTATACAAAACTTAGAAATTAGGTAAGCCATAGTGAGAAACTAGAGTCAAGGTTTATGTTTCCTGTTTTGCTGTAGGGTTTTTGGTTCTTTTCTGTGACTGTACAGGCACCAGTAGAGGCTTTCAGGAAGTTGGTGTAGTTTGGAGGGGGTTTGAATGTCCCTTGAGGGATCACATGTTGGAATTTCTTTCCCACTATGAGGTATTGATAGGGGAGAATGTAATCTGACCATGATTTTTGAAGGTAAGACCCTCAGATTAGGATTAGATAAAGTTCTTGGTAGTAGACTCCATGAATCTTGGCAACTTCCTAAGAAAAGAGGAGAGACAGGAAGAGGCAGATTGATTCTCTCTTATATCACCTTGGGGTGATTGCAGCAAGCTGCATCCCTTCAACCTCAAATATCTCATGGGCCAAAGTAAATCTCTTTTCTTTATGAAGTACCTTGTCTCATGTATTTTATTATAATACTGGAAAGCAGACTAACGCAAGTACATATTATTTTGTAATACTTTCCTCTTTATAATACATTGCAAACCCTACCAGAACATTAAACATTCCTTAGCACCATCATTTTTAATGACAGACTTGAGTCTTCTGGTTCATTTGCTGCTACTATATGCAGGCTGTTTCCAATGTTTTGATTTGTTGTTGCAAATGACCCAGTGGTAGGCTCCATGTCACAAAATTTTTGAAGACATCAATAAGTAGTTCATGAGGATAAGATTCTAGAAGTCATCTTCTCTCCTAATCTCCTTTGCTGGGTTCTATGACCCACTGTCACTCACCCCATTCCTGTATTTCATTTTCTGAGATGGCTCTCCATCTCTCACCCTGTATGTGAAACTAGGCATCAAAACACTGTCCTGTTTTCTTCTCTGATGTTTACCAGTGTCTTTTGATGTAAGAGAACATCCTCCCTGGAAGAAAGAAAAATAGAAAGCTCAACAGATTTCCTTGGTTGAGGACACTGCCCCTGAGTCCCTGTGTGATGTCCCCAACCCACCCTGTGAGATGGTTGAAGTAGGGTGCTGGTTCCCAGCACCTCCTCTGATGCCCAGTTGCCTCATCAGAGGCCACATTCCTGGAACAAATTTGCTCCCCTGGAAATAGATAATCATTTTCTCCAGACAATCATACTAATTTTTTTCTTCCTGAAATAGATTCTGGTTTTTATAACCTATTGACCCAGTCATTTGGCTTGGAATTCTTGGTAAGCTGCTGGCTCCCTTATCTCTATCTTCCTAAGGAAGGAGAGAGCTAAGAAAAAGGCTTGAGACAGATGGGAAGGTCTACCCACCTTAGAGCTTACTTTATAGGTTATATTTAATACATAAGATAACCAAGGAAATAACTTTGATTGAAGAGAAAGACCACATTGAAACCTTTTTTCCCAGACTTCTGAGTTAAATATTAGCCAAGGACTAGAATACCCAGGTCTAAGAACAATAGAAAAATGTAATCAGATAATTTAGCTTATACACAATAAGTCCCTGGACAGGCACCCATGGTCTTCTTCAACTCTTGGCTGACCCCAAGCCTAATTACTATGTCAAAGAATATGTAGGATATTCCCCTGCCATGTGCTTTGAATGCCACAACTGTTCCCCTAAGGGCTGTGAAAGGTTCAAAACTCCACTGCCTGACAGAGGAGGTAAGTCAAATCTGCTCAGCAGGAGTCACACCTTGATCAAACCCTCAATCCCACCCAAAGCTTTAGCCCTTAAAATCTTCAAGGCCCATTCCCATGCTATGGTTAGGACATCAAGAATCTGTACAACTTTCTGTAGGCCTCTCAGTTCACTTCCTGTCATCACCCACAGTCACTACTGCAGTTCAAGTCTTATTTTTCCTGCTTAGAACCACAGATTTCCCCATGAGCTCACCTTTCAGAAAGGATTGGGAAAATTGTTCCATTAGTAACAACAGCTCATGTTAACTAGGCAGTTAGGAGCCAGTTACTGAGCCACTATTCTGCATTCATTTGCTATTTACTGTTCAGACTGATTACCTCAGATTGGTATCTCACCACAGTTTATAAACGAGGACTGAAGCTGTGGGAAGCTACTTAGGGAGTGGATAAAAGAAAAGTATGTAGGGTGGTGGGTCCTGGAGCCAGACTTCTGCTCCATCACTGACTGGTTTTATAGCTTTAGACAAGTTCCTCACCTCTCAGTGACTCCTTATCCTCTTTTGTAAACTGCAATTACAGATAATTGAGTTGACACATCTAAGCATGTGGCCCCAATGTGTTTGTTAAGTGACTGAGCCAGAGGGGCTAGGCTTGGGATGTGGCTTTTCTCTGTGCATTGCAAGCTTAGTTGTAGGCATGACCTAATACGACGCTGTGACTTGGAATTTAAACACGGGTACCTTTTCTTTCCTTATCATTTTTCACATGGAACTGTTCTTTTCCCATATATCTATGTTTTAGTGTCAAAATTTAGATTTATAAATTATACATATGTAAAGAATATTTATAAATGTAGAATTGCAGGCAAATATATATTTCATTTATACATGAATTCTATGTATGCATTTATGCAAGAAATCTATGTATCTAGAGCCTAAATTTGTAAGGTGTTTGTATGTATATAATAACTTAAGTACCAGAGCTGAGCTGAATGTGTAAGGGCCTTGATGCAGTAGGAAAAGGTCTCCCTTCTTCCAAGTCTGGCTTCATGCTTCTGTGTCAAGCTTGGCTCAGATCACTGTGGGATCCTTGAGCCTGGGTAGACTGCACCTTGTCAAGGGTAGAGAATCCATAAGTTTGTATTTGATTTGCCAATAGATACAGCTTTGTCTGAATCTTGGGCACCTCCTATGATCACAAACAAGCAGTGGTGATACAGAGCATGCCATTTTTATAGACACAGCCCTGAGCAAGGGCCAGGGACCTCTTTCTTTGAGGCATGGCAGAATGATTCAGCACACAAGCCTATCAACAAGTATACACCCCATGTCCTATTCTCTGCTAACCTTCCTACCCTTGAGATAGATGTTTACCTGAAAGTGCTTGGAATAGACCTCTAAAATTGGTCATTAAAGATCTTAAGTACATTCATGTGACTTCATGCTGACAAGCAGTATGATAACATTGCATTTTCTATTCTTGTAACCATGGGCAAGGAACTGTAATTGAGGAAGAACTGTAACAAAAAAGAGACTTTGGATACTTGTGCTTCTGATCAAGGTAGAATGACAGGACTATAATTAGCCTCTCTCCCCAAACCATCACGAATCTGCATGCACTATGTGACATGACTCTTTTCAGGACATTTGTCATGGGAAGCAAATGACAGTGGTCCTTGAGAAGCAGAAAATAATGAGGCAAGTCCTCTGATACATCCATTTCATCCCCTGGCGGATGGTTTCCAGCCTGTGGTGAAGGGTAGCACAGGTGGATATAAGGCCTTCCTGAGTTGAAGAGAAAGAGCTGGAGGTCTGGAGAGACCAGGGCAGCTGGTAGCCATAGGCAGGACACCAAAGAAGATAGTGAAGCAAAGGAAGGATGCCCAGAAAATGCCTCTGAGATTTTAGCTAACTACTGGTCAGTGATGCAAGAAAATTGTCTGAGTTCAGAGACAAAGCTGAAAGAAGTGAAAACAGATGAATAATCTTCAGGGTTCACAATGGGTAGTACCAAATTGTTCCTGTTCTCAAAAGTCAGAGTAGAACATGGGATCTTTGGTGGACTATTCTGCAGTCTTGTATTTCAGAACTAGACAGAGAATTGTGGTTACTGTTTAACACATCTTAAAAACCAAGAATTGAAAGGACCAACATTTTTCCAAGAAGCCTACTACATCATGTCACAAAGAGAAAGATTATTTATAGGAATACACAAATATATTGCACCAACAAAGTAGAAATACAATATTTGGTGTCCAATTAAAGTTACCGTCCATACAAATAAGCAGGAAAAATGCCCCCAAATTAAGAAAAAAGTCAATAAAAGTTGACTCAGAAATGACATGTGCTATAACTGATAGATATAGACATTAAAATAGTTATTATAATCACATTTCATTCTTTCAAGAAGCTAGAGAAAATACAGAGCATGTTAGGTAGAAACATGGAAGAGTAAACAAGACTCATAGTTCAGACTTCTAGAGGAAAAAATACAGTGTTTTCAGTAAAAACAAACTGGGTGAGATAATGTTACATTACACATTTCATAAGGTGTTATGTAACGGAGATTAATTAATTAATAGTATTGTCAGAATTTACAAAGGAAAAGATTTAATAGGGAACACAAAATTTATAGGATTACTTTATAATATTCATCAAAAGGTCAAATACAAAAGAGTGTGGGAGATCTGTTCACATACTAGAGACCCAAAGAATTCAGCTGAGGTCCCAGCTTCCATGACAATGTCCTGCACAAGTTCAGCTAAGGACCTCGAGCCTGTGACAATGTCCTCTACAAGTTCAACTGGAGGCCTAGGCCCATGACAATGTCTCATAAAAGTCTTTATTATGGATCTGTACTGGGAAGACCCAAAGGTCGGTGATGGAAGCTAGAAAGTCTGCACCACCGGGATGTGCCTGTAGGCTGAGGGATCTGCACTGGAGCCAGGGATTGATGTTCAAGGTAAAGACCAGAACTTCCCTGAAAAAATAGCAACCATTCTCAGTGACAGGACCTGAGCTCCTCTGATGATGAGAACAGCTGAATTCATAATAGGAAAACCAGCATTACAAGCTTCTCTAGGAGAATCAAAAGCACCCCATCTTCCCCTCCAGTTCCCTTTTATACTGTTTGAAACAGTCCTCTGGTGGGCCATCTACACCAACCACCACACTGATTCAGTTTGGCTGGGTGTTACAAGATGACCATCAGTTAATCCACCACAAATAGTCACTAGTGGCTAATTGCATCATATGTTGAATTTGTCAACCTAGTTTCATAGAAATTAAAATGAAATAAGGAGAAAAAGACTGAAATCAAGTTATGATAGTTAATTGTGGTGTTAACTTGAATACAAAATGACCAACTAGTTTACATAATTCTGGGTGTGTCTGAATGTGGGATTTACTAAAGAGGGAAGACCTGCCCTGAATGTGGGTGACACCAGACACTATGCTTGTAACCTGGATGAAACAAAAAGGGAAAAAAGAAGGAAGTCTTGCTTCTGTTTCTTTTGCGGAGGTCCAGTCTTTACCATTGCCTTTGGATGTGCTTCTCCAGGTTTCCAGTACAGATTCTTCAGCCTTGCAGCTCATATTCTTCAGCCTTGATCAGAGCAGACACTTTGGCTTGCTGATTTAGTCTTGCATGGGACTTTGCAGTGAGCTTCAGACCTTCAACTTTTTAGTGAATTTTTTATATCTCTAGAATGCAGACAGTCCTTTTGCATTATTCCAAAACTAACTTGGCAGGTGTCACTAATGATACAAGAACCATGGAACATACTAGTAAACGTAATTAGGAGCCTCAAAATGTTTGTGAGGTGGAAAAATAAGTAAGTTGTGGTCAGTAATTTTCCTGTTAGTTGAAAACTATAAACTCATAAACCCGAGAAATTTAACAAACTCTGAGCACATGAAGAAAATTACACAAATGTATGCTGTAATAAAAATTTTAAAATCAGTGATAAATCTTAAAAGTAGTCAGAGTAAAAGCATAGATGTGTAAAAGGAAAAGTATAAGAATAACAGTAGATTGGAAACAAAACAAGCTGAAACAGAAAAAATTTAGTGTTAAATAAAAGAAAGACCTGTCAACCTAGAATTCTTTACAAATGAAAATATTTGAAGAGACTTTGTCAGATGCACAGAAAACTGAAGTAACATTATGATCAGCAGAGTCACACTACAAGAAATATTAAAGGAAGTTCCTTTGGAGTGAAAGAAAATCATATGAGGTGGAAATATAGATTTATATGATGAAGAGTCCTAGAAGTAGTAAGTATAGGAATAAATATAAAGACATTTTATTTTTTATTTTAATCTCTTGAAAAGTATTTGATTGTTTAAAGTAAAGAAAGAGTACTGGAAGTTTACAACATATCCAAAAACAAAATATATAGAAAAAAGTCCAAGAGAGAGAAATGGAAGTATAACAGTTTAAGGTTCTTGTGTCTTATGTCAGTTGATCTAAATCACTAGAATTGGACTTTCATGGTATGATGTATGTATAAACCTTAAAAAGATGAAAAAAAAGGATAGCAATAAAATAGAAGAGATAAAATAGAATCATAATAATCTATCTGAAAGAAGAAAAAAAGAAAAAAGGGACAAAGAATACATGGGATAAGTAGAAAACAAATAGTAAGATACACAATCAAACTTAGCCCTACCAATCATTGCATTAAAAGTAAATGTCTGAAATGCCACCATTAAAAGGCACAGATTATCATATTGGATTGTAGAAAAAAAAATGAAGATCCAGCAATATACTGCCTACAAGAAACACATTTCAAAAATAGGCACAAAGAAGCTAAAAAAAGCTGGAAAAATATATTCCACGATAGCATTAATGTGGAGCATAACATTAATTTTGTCATAAAGGCACAGAAATATGGGCCTGTCTAACTCATGTTTATTGTTTTGAATATTTCTATTGATAAATTAGTAATTTTAATTTTATGAGTTTTATTATATTAATCAATGAGTACTTAGGAAAAAATCACAAAAATAAAGCATTGAATTTTTAATATGTACTGAATGTTTATAAAAAAACATTAAATTTTCAACTGACTGTTTTTTGGTGTACAAAGTCTAAAAATGAACAACACAAATAAATGCTTGTATGAACTACAATGAAAATAACAATAGCATTTAATAAAAAAAGTTTTACTTCAATGATCACACTGAAGCCATCTGCATATATGACAGCAGCACATTCCATAACATGTATTGCTTACCCTAACAGCACATGTGTTTTGCTTTCCTGGTCTTTTTGTAGGATATCCTTGACATCTTAGTGGTTTTGCTGTGTTGTTCTCATTATATTACACAGTATGTAGTTAAAAGGATCATAAAAGAGCAATAAAATAAAGTATGAAATTCTTAATATGTATTGTGCATTCAGAATATACATCAAAATTTTCACATCAGCTGTGTATCTGCTTACAAAACCTAAAAGATAACATCAGAAATAAATTCCTATATGAACTACAATGAAATTACCAATAGAACTCTACCACAAAAATAAACATTGCTTCAACTGTCATATCCAAGACAGTCTTTACACACTACAATTGCATGTTCCATGCAAATGTCTCACTTACAATGATGGCACATGTGCCTAGATTTCCTTTTCTGTGTGACAGTCGTGTCACCTTTCTTCTCTTCAATTTTTTTTTGGCACTGAGAATTGAACTCAGAACCTTGCACTTGCCAGGCAGGCGCTGTGCCACTGAGCTATATCTCCAGCCCCTTCTTTTCCATTTTATCTGCGGCTTTCTACTATATTGTACAATGTTTACTTAGCAGGGAATAAAATATCAATAAAATAAAATATCAAATATATAATGAGCACTTAAACATTGACATTTTCATATCAGCTGTTTACTGACTTACAAAACATAAAATATAACATCAAAAATAAAAACCTATGTGAACTACTATGTAAACACAAACAAATCTATCACAGAAATAAGCTCTGTTTCAACTTTGTTTCACAAATAACAACTACATGTTCCATATACAAGTATCTCTTACGTTGATCACACCTATGCCCTTTCTTATAGGGTACAGTTGACATCTTTTTTGTTTTCCTATTGTAGTAGGTCTTTGTGATGCTGCATCTGCCTGTTCACCTATCAGTTCACCAGTGTGGTGCACAATTTTTTTTTACATAGTTCCCTGGGCAGAAATATACTGTTTTACTGTGCTGTCAGTTGTCTCTTATGAGCTGCAGTCCCAGCCTTCAAAGAAAATTTCTCCGTGATATTTTGTACTTGATATTTTCTTTGGAAACTATCAAACTATTTATGTCACATATGTTTAGGATTGAGTAGAACACAACCATTGGCCAATGCTTTGTATTTTGCATGCCATAATAGTAGCTGCATAACTCATTAACATCATTTACTCTACCTTTGGTTTTTTTTTGTGAAAAGTTTCCAGCTCAGGCTTCCGTTTTGTTGAGGTTTCCTATCAATATTTCCATCATGGTAATCAGCAATACCAGTTTCTTTTTCTTTGCCATATACAAGGCCATGGCTGTGTTTTTCTGTAATCCAAAGTTTGTATTACACAATTCTCTGTTTTGAAATTGCAACATTTCATTTGGAATTTATGCTTTGTTCCTGTGCACAGTTTCTACACTGGTCAACTTGTGCTCTGTAAGCAAATGTATCATCAATTGGAGACTGGTAAACCAATTGTCAAATGTCACATTCTGATGAGTTTGAGAGATGGAAGCAACCAGTTTGTTCATAACATCATTTGGTTTATTACTATATGAATAAGGACCTGATAGCTGAGTTCTGGATAAATGTCTAAATTGAAAGTATATCAAGTCTTCACATCTACAACGGCATAAATTTTTATGCCATATTTTGACATCACTTTTTCATAAGTCTTTTACATTCCTGTGATCACCATGAAAAAAACTGTGCTAAGTACAACAGACTTGTGAATTTGAATGCTTTCAGTTCAGCTAGTGAGGTGTAATAATGAGTACGATTTTGAATATGGCTATTGGTGCATACAGAGCATTTTACTTGCATTTCAGTCTTTGCGTATTTCATAGCATTTTGGAGCAATTTGTATGTTGCAGTTTCCAACATTTAATGGAAGTGCTGCATTCTGCCCAATATGTTTCATCCCTGCTGAGACTCTCAGTATATTTTCAAACCTAGTTCTAACATCGGACCGTTCCATTTGGTTGAATGGCCACTTTGCAACATTTCAACTAGTGAAATATGTACTCACATTGCTGTTTTCTTTATCATCTGAATCAAAGAGATCTGTATTCCCTGTGTCTGTCTCAGTTGGGTCTTGCTCCATTTCACTGTCACAGGAAATTTGGCTCACATGGCCAGTGTCAAAGTCATCGTCATCATCATCATCATCATCATCATCATCATCATCATCATTATCACCATCATCATCATTATACAACCACACCACTCTTCTGTTATGAAAGCATGCATTTTACCATAATGAATCAACATCATCTAACCATGAATAATCTGGTGATTCACTTTTGACCTCCTCCAAATCTTGCAAATCTTGTTTTTCATATGCCATTTTACTGAATTGGTCTACTTCTACCAGAAAAATTAAAAGAAAACTTTTAAGAAATCCTGGAGTGGTGTAGGTCTATTGGACCCTCTGTGGTGGTCAGGTAAACATATGAAAACCAGTTAGAGAATAACATGAGTAAAAGTCCCATTTTACCATTTTTGAACACATGCCCACATCTTCCCCTTTATCATATCAAGTGGATAAACACATAGATTGCTTCCTTTCCCTCAGGAGATGCGCAGCTGGGTAGTATTTTGCTAAAATATAAATTTACAGTAAAAAAGTAAGGGGTGGACTCAGTGTAATGCTACTATCAGTCAAAATAGAGTTATTGTGTTGACATTAGAATATATTATAGAGTAAAATATTACCAGGCATAAAAGAGTTAACATCATAATGATAAAGAGCCAAATCATCAAAAGCATGTAGCACCTCCAAATAATTTTATGCATGATAGCAGAATTACAAGAAAAAATATAACTGTAAAGGAAGACTACCTACACACAAAATTTAACACAAAATGAGACTGGGACTATAGCTCAGTGGCATAAGCATCCACCTGGCAAACACAAGGTCGTGTGTTTAATTCCCAGTAAAAAACAAAAAACAAAAAGCAAACAAAATCCCCAAAATTTAACACAAAATGAATCACAGAAATAAATGTTAAACTATAAAAGAAGAAAATATAGGAGATGTTTTTTGTGTGCTTGGGTTTATTAGGCTTTGTCTTACACCTGAAAAAATTGTGATCGATGAAAGAAGTAAAATGCCAAATCTGGATTCATCATAAGAATATCTACTTTTTGAAAGACACCGCCAGAATAATAAGGAGCCAAACTACATATTGAGAATAACCATTTACAAGCTACATTTCTGATAGAGAATGTGTATCCAGGGTGTAGAAAAAAATTCTTAAAACTCAGTATTAAGAAAATAAGTGATGTGATAGAAAAAGAGTATTTAATTTAGATAATTCATTAAAGAAGATATGCAGATGGCAAATAAGTACCAAAATATATTCCATACTATTAGCTATTAGGAGATATAAATTAAAATTAAAACTCAAGAGATACAGTTGAACACAAATAAAAAAATTAAAATTAAAAGACTGATTGTCTGAGCCTTAGTGAGTCTGTGGAGGACATGGAATTCTCATACACTGCTGGTGGGGATAAAAATGGTATGACTTTGAATAAATACCTTTGTAATTTCTTAAAAAGTTGAAGATACACTTACTTTGTGATCTGAATTCTCTCCCCCCGGGTATTTACCAAAGAGAAAAAAAATATTTTCATATGAAAACTTGTACATAGATATTTATAGGAGTCAGGAATAACTCCAAACTGGAAGCAACTCAAAGTTTATTAACAAATAACATATCTACTTACTTAGGGTAATATTACTGACAAATAAAAAATAGAACTATTATTGGTGATACAACTGTATGGAGAAGCTTGAAATTATTTTGAGTGAAAGAAGACACTCAAAAACCTGTGCATTTTGTATGACGACATGAGTAGAAAATTCTATAAAATGCACATGGATTATGGTGACAGAGAGTAAGGTGCCTGGGATAAGGGAGGCAATGGGCGAGCTATGGAGATTAAGAAGAACTCTTGTTTTGAGAGGGGACTGGGTATTTTCATCACCTCAGTTGGGGTAATGGTGTCATGGGTATATATAGGGTGTGATAGAAATACAGCGATTGTTTAAATTAAGAAAACATTGCAAAAGCACTTGCCATTAATCCTTCTAAACATACCCTCCCTTCACATTGAACACACTTGTTTCATCATTTTTGCAACTTTCTGAAGCAGTTCTGGAAGTTCTTCTTGCAGACTGTCTTTCAGATTGTGCCATTGTGGCTATCCTGACATCCTCAATATCCTAAACAGATTCAAAACTTTCACCTTTCATGGTCTTTTTGACAGTAAGGAGGAACCAGAAGTTTCAAGGTGCAGATTCAGTGAAGGTGGATGAAGACACACTGTTAAGTTTTTGTGAGCCTAACTTTCCACTGGATGGCACCCATTAACAACATTCACTATGCTTTTTTTTTTTTTAAATCATACCCTATAAAGACATGAAAGAGGACTTACAGAACTGCTTGAGAAAGTGGCAGAGAATGGGATAAGTGTGTTTGAAGCCAAGGGGAGTATTCCAAAGGTGATTAACAGCAATGTGTCTTTTACTATGATAAATGTTTAAAATGTAGATATTCACCATGTATTTTGATGACCTCTGTACATAATTCAAAACATATCAAATTGTACCCAATTTGTCAAATGCCAATTATACTTCAGGAAATGAAGTATTTGTGAAAGCCATTAATTTTTCAAAATATCAATGCACAGCAAATTCCTTCTGACATAAAATCTTCCACTAAAGCTGTTTCCATATCCCAGTAGTAAGGGAATAGTAAGTGTCCTCTATCACAGTGGCACAGGGATGCAGAAGGCAGGCCTGCTCATGTATAATGGCTCCTGGGCAAGCATTATAAACCTGGGAGCCACCATAGGTACCTGGCTGGTGACTGTGACTCAGCAGTGAGTCCATCAGCCCACTGGTCTTGCTACCTGGAAATTAATTAAGTGTGAAAGTCATCCTTGCTCCTTGGTTGCCTTGCAGGTCACTCTGGAAGCAGAAGGATAAACAGGAAGGATTGCAAGATAATTTAGGTAGAAATTACTGCCTGTGATTTATAGTTTTAATTAAGAGCTTTTTAAGCTTTAATTAAAAAGGTACATGAACATTCAGTATTTAAGAAAAATGCCTTTGTGTTTGGGTCAATTGAATAACATAAAATAAAATGAGATACATATTTCTAGTCAGAGGTTTCACATAAGAAAGCTATGTACATAATTAGAAAGTAAATTTAAACTGATTTGGGTATAAAGGCTTTGTAATGGGGGAAAGTGGCCAAGGGGAATATGTTTTTTCCTTTATTGCAATATAGCTGGATATCAGATTCCATGCTTCCTGGGATGAGACCAAAGCAAGGGCATGACAAATGTTAGAGGATATTATTGATGACAATATGACTGCCCTCAGGGACATGGGAGGCTCCTCCATGTTCCTGGGGTGAGAGTGTATCTCTCACCTCTGCCTAGCTTTATGACTTCTTGGTGGTTTCCTATCCATTTGTTTGTCCTAAACTGTGGGAAACTTCACTGAGTACATTAGGTCAGAGTTTTATTTAGTAACATGTGAGTCTACATGCAAATTAGTTCAGGGACCTGGAATCTGGAAGGAGGAACAGAAGCTCTGAAGAAATATTCAATTGCTCTTGGCCATGATTGACCTTGACAGAGGTCAAATTTCTGGACCTCAGGGATGCCACAACTGCTACACTGTGGAGTCAAGAGTGTCCATGTACTTGGATTACAGATCTGTAGAAGTGTGAGTGAATGGCACCAGAGAGGGAACCCCAAGTTGCAGGCTTATTCTTAGACTGCCTCCACTTTGAACCCACAGGTGAGCCATAGGAAAGAGGGTTGATACCCTAACTGTGGCAGTACTATATAGCTCAAGATGGGGACTGTACAACTTGCAGGACTCAGTGTCTGATGGGTTATACAGGCCACCTATCATGGTTTGTGTCTAGATGTTCCCCCCAAAGTCTTTTTTTTTTTTTTTTTTTTTTTTTGTGGCACTGGGGATTGAACTCACAGCCTTGTGCCTGCCAGACAGGCGCTTAAGCTGCTGAACCAAACTCCCAGCCCTAGTTTTTTGAGACAGGTTCGCACTATGTAACTCAGGCCGGCCTTGCGCTCACATTGTAGCCCAAACCGGCCTTGAACTCACAATGCTCTGCCTACCTCAGCCTCCCAAGTGCTGGGATTAAAGGCATGTGCCACCATGCCCGGCTTCCCCCCAAAGTCTTGTGTAGTTACTGGGGGGCAGGCTTTTCAGAGTTTGAATCTTGAGTTTGTGATTGATTCATGATCCAATGCTGGAATTAAGGGTCTGAGTGCTACATCTGCTCTGAAGTAGATAGCCTGCATATAATATAAGGGGCAGAAAGAGGCTTGCACGCTCTCCTCTTTCTTGTTGCTTTTTCTGTCTTCTGCTGCCATGAACTGATGTCCCTCTCCCAAACCACCCTACTTTGGAGGCAGCTGATTATGGAATGAAACTGCTACAAACTGTGAACTAAATAAACCTTTCCTTCTTTAACTTTGTGTGTCAGGCATTTTGTCTCAACAACAAGAAAAGTAACTAAGACAGAATTTGGTGCCAGAAAAGTGGGTCCATTGCTGTGGCATTACCTGAACATGTGGCTCAAGAGTCTGAACATGGAACTGGCTTGTGGGAAGGGGAAGAGCTAGGAAAGGTTCAGAGATGCCAGCTGAAAAAGTAGAGCTGGAATGCCTGAGGCTATACTGTATGGAAGATTCTAATCAGAGCTCTAAAGACTGGAAAGCTGATAGAAATCCTGCTGGTAAAGACCAGGCTCAGAAGGTTTCTACTGTGAAGGACTACATTGACTTCTAGGCTTCAGATGATGTGTTTAACGGCTTGGCAGAAAGTTTGTTCTGCATTTTCTCATGTCCAGAGACATAGCCTGAGAGTAAGATTAAGGGTGATGGACTACGTAATCTTACAGAAGAAATTTCAAGGCAGTCTAATGTTGTGGCCATGGCATGGCTGCACTTGAGGGCTTTTAGCCAGATCTATGTTGCAAATCAATAGCAAAGAGTCTAACAGAATGATTTAGAATACTGTGAATTTGGCCAGAAAGGAACTTCCAGTAAAACTGTGGATTGCAAAGATAGAGTTGGAGAGATCTTGATTGCTGAGAAGGAATAGGAAAATAGAAAAGATGGCCACAGGGCTTCAGAAGAAGCAGCAAGAGTCCACTCTTAACAGCTTCAAAATTGCAAAGGTGAAAGACTTTTCTTCAAGAAGAAAGCCCCAGAGAACCACGTTCCATAGTGGTGGTGATCTAGAGAATTTATTCCTCAGAATTGGATTCAAAGTGCTCAGTCATTCAGGTGCTTGGCCCTACAGTGAGAGGGAAGCCTGGCTACTGCTCCAGCTGGCAGCAGAGCTTGGCATCATCCATGTGGTGCTGGTCTCAGGTGCACGCAGAATGCAAGAGTTATGGGTTCAGCAAAGCTTTCACCCAGGTTTCAGAAGAAAACCTCAGAGATGAGGTTGTGTGTCCCTAATACGGCAGTGTGTGAAGATGTAAGTGGGAAGCCAATGGTGTAGTGAAGACCCAAAAAGTTTGGAGAATACAGTAATGAGGATCATCTGAGAAAAACTGCAAGGAGAGAGCAGAGTAGGCCCAAGGGAGAAACCATAGGAAATACTATCTTTGGAAGTGAAGTGCCATCAGGGTGTAGCTACCCAAACACTTTGGAGCTCAGAACTTGCCATAGATTGCCTCTGATGCTGCACATGGGATTACAGCACTTAATGTTTGTCCTGCTGGATTTTGGACTTGTATTGGTTGATTTCCTTTGTATTCTCCTGTTGGTAACTTTTAGAATGGAATGTTTATCTTGCTCCATTGAATGTTAGAAGTGTTTATCTTTCTTTTCCTTTGTACAGCTAAGAGTTTGGTTAAATCTCAGAGGAGACTTGGGACTTAGACTTTTTGGCAATGCTAAAACTGTTAGGATTTTGGCAACTCTTAGAGATGGACTAAATGCCACTAGTGCAAAGGCATGTACAGGAGTCTTTGGGAGCTAGGGGAGGGATGTTATAGTTTGTATCTACGTGCTTCTAAAGCCTTATGCAGTCATAGTGGACAGGGCTTTTTAGAGGTGGCTGAATCTAGAGTTTGTGATTGATTCATAATCCAGTGTTGGGATTAAGGTTGTGAGTGCTACACCTGCTCTAGGGTGGGTAGCCTGAATACAATATAAGGGACAGAAAGAGACTTCAACCCTTTCTTCTTTCTGTTGTTGCTTTTGCTGTCTTCTGCTGCCATGAACTGATTCTTCTCTCCCAAACCACTCTGCCTTGGAGCCAGCTGATTATGGAATGAAATCTGTACAAACTGTAAGTTAAATAAACTTTCTTCCTTTAACTTTGGGTGTTGGATACTTTGTCTCAGTAAGGAGAAAAGTAACTAAGATATTACCAGTGACTGATCCATCTCCAGGGACTTTTGCCCTCATTGTTCTCCAAAACATATTTCTAAGTGCTACCTGGGCAGGTCTCAGCCTCCTGAGCATTCTGCAATTAGTACCATTCCCTGAGCTCTTGTCACAAGAAGTACCCAAGAACCTTGGAAGTGGTGCTGGCCTTGGCCTCTTCAGCCAATATCTTGACTGGGTTGTGTGGGTGGCCTGGTCTGAGGCATCACAAGTGTAAAGGATTTCTACATGTGGTTGTGGCACTTCAGATCATTTTCTAATTTCCCTGGATACTCCCCTAGTGGCTGATACTCCATCAATTCCTCTTTAATTTTCTCTCCTGATTCCATCTCAGGCCTAGTGTCCTCACTTGACTCTCTGGTCTGGCCATTGACTGGACTGAAATTCTGGGGCCCAGGCCTCCTTAGGCAGAGAGTCAGCTTCCCTGACTGCTGAGTGCTACTGAACTTTGCTGAAGTTCTCATTGTAAGGAACATGTTTTTAGAAGTAGAGTTTTTACTAATTATGGGGATTGGTTCATGAATGAACAATGAAAGAATTTAGATGGTGTCTTCAGATAACAAGTGTGAATATTACACTTGGGGATACTTCTGTTTGTTAAAAGATCATACCTGCATTTCCAGGGGCCTGTTTCTGTGCTTAGACCTGTGCAACCAATAGTAATTCATTGTGAAGAGTTTAAATTCCAGTTGTTCTTTCTCCACTAACCATCTTTTCTCTAACTTTAAAATGGTAGATGATTCTATAATGCAGATACCAAAAAGAAAAGGAATCAAAGCCACAAAGGAATTCCATATATCATCAAGATCTGTTCAAAACTTTCCCTTTGTAAACAACTTATTGTGTGAAACCCTGCCTCAGGATTTCAGTAAAGTTCTATTTTGAGGCAGAATGCAGTTCACCCGGAAATGTTACCAATTTGGTACTGCAGTTTAAATAACTTAAGAAGAATTGTGATTTAATTCAAGGTTTGATTTTCAGTTTTGTCTCAAATCACTTCAATAGGCATCTTTTTGAAAGATACCCTGAGTGTCCTGAGGGCTTAAAAGTTGGGTTTAGCATAGAAACATGAAGGGGAATATTAATTGTATCACAAGTCAAAGATGAAGACATAAGTTGTCAAACATTTTAATCGCTGAGCAGCTGGAAAATCAGTTTGTTTTTCAAATCACGCATGAGACAAGCAATACAAGATAAACACCAACTGTTTTATTCCTTAAGAAAAACATAATGTTTTCAAAATTAATTGATAAAAAAGCTGCAAAGAATTGACTAGTTGACTTTAAAAATTTTTCTGTGTTTGGAGCAAAACTCTCAGGTTTTAAGGTTTTCAAATATAAGGGCAGAAGACTTTGTTCATTCAGATAGAATCAAAACCAAAGAGCTTCCCTCCTCCCCTGAATGCCATGCTTGCTCTGGGCCTTCAAAGGAAGGATCTAAGGGTGGAAGGAAGAGGAAAAATGAAGGAATACAATTCTATGGAGTTTGTAGACTTCAGCTGTATAAAATGGATAAATGGAAGGTTGATATGATTCTAAATTCTCTCTCTGATGCTCAGTAGCTCTGAGACCCAGTGCCGTGGTGACCCTGGAAAAAATCACACACTCATGGCTCATATGAGTCTTTACCCTTTAAGGCTGATTGAGAAGAAAAGGTGTTTATGCACCTGAGATTTGACATGCCTGCTTTGAGGAGGTGGCATAAAAGGTGACCTCACTTATTTCTTATTAATCATTAGTAAGAAAGTTTTGAAGGACAATTTCTAGTCAAGAAGAAAGTGGAGGAGGTTTACCTGAAAGGATGGTGGGGTAGGAAACTCCAAGGGCTGCTCCTCTGTGAAACATGAAAAAAAATAAAAATAAAAAAGGAAGTGAGAAAAAATGTTGGAAGCAACTTTTTCATGACTCTGGAAAATTTTCAAAGGTTTACTGTGGCCACACAAAACTCATTAAATAAAAAGGCAATTTAAATCCAAACAAGAGCTTTTTGGCATTTGAACTCAGCGTTGTATCACTTTTTCTTAGCACGGCAGCAGTCTTGAAGAGGGTGGCCTGGGCTCCGCATGTCAGACCCTGGCATTACAGAGAGGAAAGTGAATCTGGTTTGTCCATTTTGGCATGTCTGGGGGCTCCCTGAAGGACTGACACTAAGCGTTTATTTTGCCTAACATGGCACTACCCCAGAATATAAACAGTGATTAGCCGAGAGTGTTCCCGAGGAATATCAGTAAGTAACAAAACACGTTGCTGAGACCTAGGTCAAACAAAAGATAAGACAATGGCTTGGAAGGGAAAGCTGGAGAGTCACTTTGAAGATTAAGGGATCTGAAAAGCTTCTGCATACGGTAGAAAATCTAGGATGCCATGTGTATGCCAGGGGAAGGTACAGACTAAGAGAAGATCTGAGATCTAACACTTAATCTCCAGCTGCTTTTAGGTTCAGCATATACATCTAAGGCAGAGTTGTAAAAGGATTGGGTAAGTGGTGAAAGAGTGCTGCAGTATAGAGCCAATTTGGAAAGATGAGGAAAGTGTTTCCTTTTTGGGGTACAGGGAGGAGAAGGAAGGTCTTCAGGCTTTCAAGGAAATCTCTGCCAAAATGCAGCTGACCACAAGCAAAATAATAGAGACTTCAGATATGACACACAACAAAGGATGCTATCTTTAAAAACAATTCAGGACAGTCATGCAAGTAATCTCAACTCACAGCAAGAAATAGTGGAAAAACTCTAAAGAGAGGAATAGTCTCACTTTCACAATTGCCACACTGTGATATTCAAGTGTTTCATTTTCAACAAAAATTTACAAGACATACAAAAAACAAGAAAGTGTGCCTTGTTTATCAAAGAAAGAAAATAACAGGAACTGTTATTGGGGAAGCAAAGTTTAAATTTATTAGAGAAGATTAAAATTAATTTGAACATATTTGAAATCTTAAGCATATTATTAAATATGTTCAGAGTTGTAGAAAACAATGGGAAAGAACTAAAAAAACTGGAAAAATGATATCTCAACATAGAGAATATCAACAAAGACATAAAATTTGTAAAAAGGTACAAAACAAAATCTTAGAACAAGAAAGTACAATAACAGAAATGAAAAATTAACTAGAATTGTTAAACAGTAGATTTGAGTAAGGAGAAGTAATGATAGAACCTGAAAATAAGAAAATGATATTGGTGAACTACATATCACTATATTAAAATGCCTTAGGCAACTTGACTTATAAAGACAAAAGGTATGCTTGGTTTCATAATTTTGTAAGTTGCAATAATGACCAAGTGTTTCCATTGCTTTGGGCCTGTGAGGACACACATCATGGTAGGAATGTTTGGCAGAGAAATTGCTCAATTCATCAACCAGGATACAGAGAGGATGAAATCATTGTATGTTACAAACACAATAATAATAATAATAAACAGAGAGGAAGAGCATAGGTCTGACAATGCCCTGTGAAGGCATATTCAGAATGCCTTGCCTCCCAGTGGTTCTACCACTTCCTCTCAGTATTATCCTGTGTATTAAGTATTTAACTCATGGACTTTTGGAGATACTCGTCCAAACCATAACAACAATTAAAGATATTTAGCATGAGAAAGATAAGGGGAAAAATGAAGAAAAGTGAGCAATTCCTTGGGAATTATGTGACACCAACATGCTAATCAATTTAACATTATAGAAAGGAGGAGAGTAATATAAAAAGGTAGAGAGATTGATGCAATGATGGCCCCAAACTTTCAGAATCTGATGAAATACTTGAATATACATATCCATGAAGCTCAACAAAATAAATACGATGAACCCAGAGACACATTGAGGCATTATAATCAAATTAGGGTAGAAATAAATTAACAGCAATTAAATTAACAGTAGCATCAAAAATCATACGATACATAGAAGTAAACTTTCTGAAATAAGTATGAATTCTCCACTTTTGTCCCCCACCCTGTGTGTGTTTTTGTGTGCATGTGTGTGTGGTGCTTGGAACTGAACCAGATTCTCACACATGCTAGCTAAGTACTTTACCAATGAGCAAAATCCCCAGCCCAACTTTCCTCTCTTGTCCCACTTTTGCAAAAGCTATTCAGGGTTCCTTGCAAATGCTCATGAATTTTAGGATTGGGTCTACCAGTTTTGTAAAAATAGTCCTTTTAAGACTGGTTGGTTTACACTGCACTTGTAGAAAGTTCTGGGTAGTATTGCCATCTTAAATCTTCACCATCCATGAACACAGGATGTCATTCTTATGTCTAAGATGACTTAAATAGATGGAAAGACATGCTGTAAACCCATCAATCTTGAAAAGTTGCTTTTTGTAGAAATGGTAGACTCAATATTAAAATTCATGTGTATTTGTGAAGAATGCTGAATAACTTTTGCAAAAGTGAGACAAGGAAGGAAAGTTGAGCAGGATATGTACCTCAGCAGTGAGTGATTGGCGAGTGTGTGTGAGATCCTGGATTCAGCCCCCACTAACACACACACACGCACACACACAAACACAAAGTTGGAGAATTCACATTTACTTATTGCAGAATTTAAGTACAAAGCTACAACAAGTAAGACACTGTTGTATTAGCATAATGATAAATATACACACCAATGTAATAGAACCCATAATCCAGAAATAAGCCCATACATCCAAAATAAACTGATTTCGAAGAAGGCATGACAGCCATACAGTGGGAAAAAACTATTAAAATGAATGAATTTAGCAACAATAAGGATGACTATTGTGAACATTATGCAAAGTTAAAAAAAAACCACTGAAGAGCTCACAGTAACATGGTGATATTTTAATGAAATGTACAGAATATATAAAACCATGGAGAGAGACAGAGAAAGAAAATTAGTGATTGTAGGGCCTGGGGAGGAGCTCTTGAGGAATAACCTTACATAACTTGAAGTATCCTTTAGGGGTGATGGTAATGTTTTGGAACTAAACAGAGGTGGTGTTTCTACAACACTGTGAGTATACTAAGAGCCACTGAATTGTATACTTCAAAGTGCCTAATTTTACACTATATAAAATTCAACTCATAAAAAAGTAAATGTATAAAAAAGGAGATACCTGAGGAAAGAATTCTAAAAACTTGAAAGCTGATCCTAACCTCTCTCCTTTCTGCCTAAAGTTATTCTATAGATTGCTGCAAAGCTAGTTTCTCTGATCAGAGCACCAATGACTTGGAGAAGTCACTTAACCGCTTGTCCATTTGCTTATTTGAAAAATGCT